>MU400461.1:0-35227 GCA_022578955.1 Hypoxylon sp. FL1857
ATTATTATTATTATTATTATTATTATTATTATTATTATTATTATTATTATTATTATTATTATTATTATTATTATTATTATTATTATTATTCCTTTGTTTTAATTTTATAATAATAATATAAATTTTATTTTAATATTTATTATAAGGCATTAAAGTATTAAAAAGGTTACACGTAACTTTCTTAAATTTTTATCAAAGTGTTAAGCGTTTATATATATAAACGATATCTTTTAATTTCTTTAAGTTTTAGTTTTAATCTTAATAAACTTGTTGATTATACGTTGTTATTTAGTCCTTATCTCCTTTATAATTATTTATTTATTTTTAAAATAAATATTATATTTTATAAGCTTTTATATTTAAATATATTTAATTTATATAATTTTATAATTAATAATTAATTATTATATAATCTTATATTTTTACGATTTTTATTTGATTTAATATTAATTTTTAAATCTAAAAAGTTTTTTTTTTCTAAAGTTAAGCGATGGTTACCCTGGAGAAGGTTTTAATCTTTAATGTCTCCAGGGCTTTTACGCCCTGTAACTTTAATAGCCCAAGGGGCTTCTCCAGGGTAGGTTCTCCAAATCTTCATGTTTTTTTTACCTTTCTAAGAAGACCTTTTACCTTTAAACTTTAATAACTTAAGTAATAATTATCTGATTATAATGCAATCAAAACCATTAAAAAGGTCTTTACGATATCTTCTTTATTATATATTTACCACGTGATTCGGCCTTAATTCCGTTAAGTTATTACCGGTAAAAGGGAATAAGGAATTTAAAGTGGTCAAAGCTTTACGTCTCCTGCGGGAACCACAAAAAACCCTTTTCTTTTAAAATTTAATAACTTTACGTATATAAAAGGTATAATAATGCATCCGGATCCATCATATTCCGATTTAAGTTACCTTTTTAACGGTGCTATTTTTAACTTTATACGACCTGTTTTCGTGAAGTTATTCACTATTCGACTAAAATGTACTGGAAACCCCTTTTTTCCAGCTATTTTATTTTCTAATATTTTATTTTCTAATATTTTATTAGTTCAGATAATCCAGTCGATACAATAACCCCTCAAAATTCGGGGCAAAGGAGAAAAATGGAAAATAACTTATAAGTTTTTAAATAATATTTTAAATATTATTTTTTATTTTTTATTTTTTTTTATTTTTTATTTTTTATTTTTTTCTTTCTTCTCCTTTCTTTCCTTTTACTTGTTAAATACTTATTAATAATTTAATTTTATATTATATAAAAGTTTTATTTGTAGATCTTTATTTATATATTTTTATTTTAAGTTTTTAAATCATTTTCTTTTATTCCTTTTTTTGTTTTTTTCTTTTCTTTTCTTTTCTTTTCTTTTTTCTTTTCTTCTCTTCTTTTCTCTTCTTTTCTTTTCTCTTTTTTTCTCTTCTTTTCTCTTTTCTTTTCTTCTCTTTTCTTCTCTTCCTTTCTCTTCCTTTCCTTTCTTTTCTATATATTTATCAATATTTTATATTTTATTATATTATTATAATAAAAATCCTTCATTAATTTAAACTATAATTTATATTTATCTTTTATAATAAAGCTTTTTTTTTCTCTTTTTTTCTTTTTATCTTTATTTATATATATAATCATATATTTTTCTTTTTCTATTTATTTCTTTTCTTTATATTTATATATATTATAAAATAATGTGATAATGTAAAATCGTTATTATTATTAAGAGAAATTCTTTAATACTTTAAAATTAATGGAAATTACTTATTTATTTACTGAATATATATCGCAATTATTATATTAATGATATATATTAATATTAACGTATTTATATTAATGTATCGCTTAATATTTATCTCTTTAAGAAAAAGATAATAACGTTTTTATTATCGTTTTTAATAATTATAATATCAAAATATTATATAAAGTAAAGCTTTTTAAACTTTTTATGTTTATCTTAATTATAAAATATAATATTAAATGTGAAATAAAGCTTTTTTAACGTTTTATGTTAAAAATAATAAAGACTTTTTATTATATAATAATATTAATTAAAAAGTATATTTAATTAATATTAAGTTTTTATCGTTATGAGTGGGGTTTAATGTTATTTATTGTCGATATCGATATTAAAGATAATATAAGAAAATTTATTGGAATTTTCCTTAATGTTAATTTAATTAAAGTTTTATAAATATTAATAAAGTTAATATTATTAATTTTACCGGTGTTAATAATTTTATTAAATTGTTTATAAGTAATTTTTTAACGTTATTAATAAGGTTTTTTTTATTATTAATTAATTTTTATATATCTTTTTAATATTATTAATATATTTTTTTAATTTTTTAATTATCTTAATTAATGCTTTATAATTTTTGCCATGCGTGAATTAATTATAATAATATTTATAATATATAATATATTTGAATTTGTTTTAATTAATTTAATATTTAAATATATTCTTTATTAAAAAGAAAGTTTAATGATTAAGTTTAATGGTTAGAATAATTATCCGAAATTTTTTTAACGTTATTATAAATTCGTAACATTTTTAAAATGTTGGCGTTAAATAATTTATAATAAGAATTAACTTAAATTTATCTTTTATTATTTTACATAATGAAATTATGTTTAATATTATGGTAAGATTAATTTATATTAATATAATAATAATTATGTTAAAATTAAATTAAAATTAAATTAATATTAATTTAATAACTTTTTTCTATCGAGTTTTTATATTTTTAATGTTAGTTATTATGACCTTATTATTATTAATTAATTAATTTTTTAATAAATAATTAAAATTAAAATGACGTAAATATTTTTTATATGTTATTATTAACCTTATTTAACTTTTTACTTAATTTTTTAATAATATCTTATCGATAAGAAAATCGTTAATTTGATCTAAAATTAAATTAATGTTATAATTGTTATAATTATGGTTAATAAAGATTAAATTTATAATATATTTTTTTGGTAATTTGTTAACTTTTAATTTTATAATTGTTTTTTTTAGTTTATTAATTTTATTAACTTTTTTATTATTATTAATGATAAGTTTCTTTATTATTTTAAATTTCTTCTTTAATTATTTATTATTATTTTTATTAACGATGGGTTTCTTTAATTTAAACTTTAATTTTAACTTTTTCTTCCATTAACGATTATATTTATATTTAAGTTTAATAAGTAAATTATCATTATTAATATTAATGTCAATATCATTATTAATAATATTAATAATATCGTTAATAAGGTTAATAATATTATTATTTATGTTGTTAATATTATTATTAATTTTATTAGTTTTATGTTAAATTATTTTTAATAATGTTAATTAAATAAACTTTAATAATATATCAATTTTATATTATTAATATGCAATGAATTAAGTTTAATCAATGTAAATTTAACTTTATAATATTAATTATTAAATAATTGAAATTAATTTAATGATTTTAAAATGTTATTTATATAATAATGGTAATATAAGGTTATATTAACGTAATGCGTTAACGTTAAAAAGAAATATAAAAAAAAGAATAAATGTATATAAAAACGAGGGTAAGTATATAAAAAAAATATATATGATATAATTATATTATAATAATTATATAGAAATAAATATGAAATAAATCCGACGATTTTAAAATTTATCAAATAAAAATATATGAAATATTTAATAATAAATAAATTAAAATATTATTAATATATAATATATTTATTTTATTTATATTATTTATATAATTTATATATATTTATATAATGCCGAAATTAAAGAATAAAAAAATAAATAATTTATGAAATAATATTTTAAAAAGAAAATTTAAAAATTTTTAACGCAGTTAAAATTTAATAAAATAAGCGTAAATTAATAAAATAATATTTATCTTTATATTAAAACTATTAATATAAAGTTAACTTATCGATAAAATTTATTAATATTTTATTAATAAAGACTTAATAAAATTTAATTAATTTTAAGATTTTCTAAAATCTTATTAATTTATGAATTTTATAAAGTCCCATTATTTATATTTAACTTTTTTATTAATAATTTTACTTTAATATTAATTTTCAGGATTTTATTAATAATTTAAACTTTAACTTTTTTATTTTTAATAGATTTTCCTTATTATATTTATTAATTAACTTAATAATATTTTATATTAATAATTCTCTTAAATATTTTTAATTATATATAAGTAAATAATCTTTTTATTATATTAAATATTTAAATATCGATTTTTTAATACAATTAATTTTTTATTTAATTAAGTTTTTAATTTTATATAATATTTAATTATTATTATTACTTTTAATAATAATTTAACTTATTTATGATTATTAGTAATTATATAAATTTATATTTTATAGGATTTTATATAAATATATTTCTAATATCATTTTATATATATATTAATTTAATAATATATTAACTTTATATATGAAATTATTAATTTATTATATGATTAATAAAAATTTAATATATTAAATTAACCACTTTTATAATGGCTTTCTTAATAAATTATAACCTTTATATAATTTAAAATATATAAATTCTTCTATAATAAACAAAATTAATTTATATTTATCATTATATTTAACTTTTACGTTAATAATTATGAAATTTATATTTACTTTCGCTTTTTTTAATATAATTTATATAATATTTTAAAATTAATTAAGTTTATTAATATATTTAATATTAATAATAATATATATAACTTAAAGTTATAAATAATTTTATTAAATAATATATTTAATATTAAAAACTTTACATTATTTATATTATGTTATAATATTAAGATAATATTAAGTTATGATTATTTTAATCTTAAGTAATAACATTTAATAATGATTTTAATATTTTAATTTTTTCTTTTTAATTAATCATTAATTTAAAGATAATAATTTATTAAAATTATTAACTTTATTTTTAATCATAAGAAGATTATTTATTATAACTCCGATATAAATTTTAAATCTTTATTAAAAATAAATTTTAACGATAAACCTTAATTATATATTATTAAGGTTTTAAACGTTAACTTTATTTAATATATTACTTTATATTTTATATAATTAAGTATTAATAAAGAAATTTTGCTAAATTTATAAATAATAATTATAAATATGTTAAATTAAATAAATCTATTTATTATTTAATGTATATTTTTTAACAAATTTATTAATAATTCAATAATAAAGTCTTAAGTTATTATATAATATGACATAAAAACCAAATTAATCAATATTAATTCTCTTAATTATTTCAGGTAATTTATTTAATTCTTTTAATATTTTAAGTATTATTCTATATATTACTATATCTTTTTTAAAGGATTTTAAATTAATATATTATTAAGTTCTTAAATTATTTCCTTTAATTTAAAATAATATTTTTTATTATAAATAAATTTTAAGAACTTTTTGATATATATTAATAATATTATAAGTTTATATTTCTTTATATTTTTAATATAATATAATAAACTTTTTATTAATTTATGTTTATATTATTTTATAATATCCTTTTTTTCTTTTTTTATTACTTATAAAATTTCTTTTAATTTCCTTAATTATTTATTATTATGATATCTTTCAATAACTTTTCTTTTAAAGTTATTATTTATAACCATTTTAATAATCAAATAATTAAAATTATTAATTATATTATTCAACATAAACTTTTAAATATTATTCTTTTTTAAAATATTTTTTACCATATCATTTATAAATAATTATAATAAAGCATTAAATATTAAATTTTTTATTTAATATATAATAAACGTTAAGATCGAATTAAAATAAATATATAAATATAATTATTAATTTATTATTTATTTTATTAACATTAGTTATTCTTAATAATATTTAATTAATAATTCTTTTTATTATTTTATAATTTATTAAGATTATAATCTTCTTTATATAAAATTAAAATTAAATATAATATTATTAATAAATTTAGATTAAATAAATTATTTTAAGTTTTATAATTTTATATCTTTTTTTAACCTTAATTAAAACTTTTAATAAAAAAATAATCGATTTAATTTTATTAATAAAATTTTTTTTATCTTATTTAATATTTAAATAAAAGATTATAATATGAAAACCTTATTATTTAAAGGCGTTAATCTTTAAAAAAGTAGTATCGTCGTAATTTTAATAAATAAGATTTATCAGATTTATTATTTTTTTTAAAAAAAATTTCGAAAGATTTCCTCTTTTATTTAATTAATTTAAAATAACTTCAACCGATATATTTACGCCTTATTATTATTATTAACGATATTTCTTTTCTTTTTTTCCTTTTTATTAATATCCTTATTTTATATTTTTATAATAACAAGGCTTTTTATTAATATTAAAGGATATATTTCTTTAAAAATATTATTATATTTATATATATTTTAAGGTTAATTAATATTATTAATATTTTAATCTTTTTTAATATTTTAATTCGGTTTTTAATAATCGAAATACCTTCATTATTAATCATAAAACTTAATAATTTAATAAAATTATATTTTATAAACAACTTTTTTACCGATAAAACAAGTTTAACTTTATCATACATTTTAAAAACCTTATTAAGATATCTTAAATAATTTCTTATTATATTATTATATATAATTATATTATTAATATAAACTTTAATAAAATCTTTATAATATTTTAATCTTTAATTCATAAATTTTTATCTATATGCCGATAAATTTTTAAAATTTATTAAATATATTTTCGAAAATTTTAAACCTTTTAATAATATAAGTAATTAAATAATGTTAACTTTTTTATTTAATCCATTTTACCTTAATTATATAATATATTAAAGGTTTCATTAAGAAACTTCTTATTTTATATATTTAATGAATATATTTAATTAACTTTATAATATTTTTCTTAATTATTTATTAATTCCATAATTATTTTTTTAATTCCGATATTTTAATAATATTTCTATTTTTTCAAATATTATATCTTTTAATAAGTTTAACGAAATCTTTATTAAAGTTTAAATTAATATTATAATAATACATATTATTTTTTAATAACATTTCCGGTATATCGTTAAGTTTTAACATATTTAAAAACGAGGTTTATAAGTTATAAAAACCTTTTTTTACGAGAAAATTTTCTATATATTTTTAAGCATTTTATTATTTAACTTTAAAACCTTATCAATAATATTATTTATATTAAACTTTATAATTAGGAATTTTTTTAAATCTTCTTATTATTAATATTAATATATTTTATAATTTAAGTTATATTTACCTTTTCTTAAATCATTATAAAATAACCTTAAGCTTTAATTTTATTAATAAAATTTAACTTTACTTTTCGGTTAATAATAATTTCGTTATTTATATTATTAAAGAATGTTATATTTTTTAACATTGATATATTATAAATATTATATATTACGTTAGGAAAATCGGTTTAAAATTAAAAATCCTTTCTTATTAAAAGATTTATATATTTTACCATTATTAATAATATAATATAAATAAGAATAATTATGTAACTTATATATAATATTCTTTATTATACCATTTTTTAAACTTTTATAAAATTAATGTAAATTTTAATTTTTAAATATAATACCATTATTATTATAATGTTAAGATAATTTAATATAACATTATAATTAACGTAAAACTTATTATTAAATAATAAATAAAGTTTTAAATTATTATTATATATTTATATTTCGATTTTTATTTAGATCAGGATTTTTAATTTATATTTTATTATTAATATATTAAGATAAAATCTCATTTTATCTATTATTTAAACTTTTCTTATAATTCTTTTAATTATTATTAATTTTTTTACTTTAATAATATCAAAATTAATAATAAAGTTTTCGAATTATTTACGATTAATTATATAATTTAATATTCTTAAATCGATATAAATAATTAATTTTCCATCTTTATTATTAATAATATTAATTTATAAATATAAATATCATTTTAACTAATTTACCTTAAGTTATACCTTAAGTTTTATATTAATAATTATTAATTTATTAACCGATTTAATATTATATATTTTTCTATTTATATTATTATCGTCATTATTATTAAATGATTTTTTATATATTTTTTAACATAATTTTTTCTTTTTCGTTTACGCAAAATATTTATTAATAATTTATTTAATAAAAAGTTATTAATATTCCGAACTTATTATTAATAATTTATCCGATATATTAAATTTAATAACTTTTTCTATTATCGGATTAATTTTAAATAACTTTAACTTTATATATTTATTAATATATATATATTTAAAATAATTCGAGGAAATATTAAAAACTTTATTATATTTTCGATAAGTTTTTTTTTTCGTTATTATTATTAATATTAAGATTTACGTTTTTACGTTTTATAATAAAATATATGAAATAGTTAAAATTATATTTTAATTCTTTAAATTTTAACTTATATTTATCCGTTATAAAATAATTTTTATCAATTAACTTCACTTTTTTTTATTCTTATTATTAAATTTAATAAATATTTTATCGTTTAAGTAATTATTACCTTTACTTTTTCCTTTAATTTATTAACGTTAATAATGTTTATAAAATAATAATTATTATTAATTATTATTTTTATCTTTATCACGATTAAATGGTTTACCTTTATATTTACCATATATATATTAAGATCTATCGTTTCGACGTTTATTATAACGTTAATCGTTTCAGTAATTATTATCTTTAAAATAATAATTATTTCCTTAATTATATATATTATTATATACATAGTAATTTTAATTATTTTTACTTCATTAATATTTATTAATTCTAATTTAATAATAATGATTAAAATAGTTATCAACATTATTAATATTTTTATTTCTATTAATTTATCTTTTAATATAATTTAATAAAAACTTTAAATTTTACCTTTTAATTAAGCTTTTAATAATTTAATTATTGATAAATTAAAAAGGTTATGATAAGTCTTTATTTCTAATAATAAAGAAATATTAACGTTAAATAAAATTACGTTTATTAAAGTAAATAATATATTTATTAAGTTTAATATTATGATTTAAAAGCATTATTAAAATCTGAAATATTAAATTAAGTTTATTATAAATTTAATTAATATATTAAATTAATTAATTTATTTATAACAAATAATAATTATAAATAACTTTTAAAACTTAAGATTAAAAGTTAAATTTCTTTAAAATGTTATTTTATTTTTATTTAACCTTTTTAAAGTTTTTTATTACTTTTATTTCGGATATTTTAAATCATATAAATAAGTTTACGTAATAATGATTAAAATCTTTATATATTTTATCTTTTTACTCCATTAATTATATTATTTATTAAAGATTAACGTTATTTCGATATATTTATAATAATTTATTATAAATAATATTAATGTAAGTAAAAACTTTTATTACGTTATAAATAACGTTAATAAAAATATATATATTACGTTAAATTATAATTTTATTATAAGATTTTCATTTCGGCATATTTTCGATTTTATTTTTATCTTTTATTAACTTAAATAAATTAATATAATTAAACTTTTAACCGTTTAAAATAATTTGATATTTAATTATTTATTAAAAAGCTTATTAATTATTACATTATTTATTAACGATATTATTAATAATAATATTAACCGGTTTATTATAAATTTAATCGAATATTATTTCGATTATAACCGTTAATTTAATAATATATTATTATATTTTAAAGTTAACATTAATATTACGTTTATTATAACCATTATTATTATATTTATTATTATTATTATTATAATTATTATTATCGTTATAACTTTATTTATTATCGTTATTATAATTATTATTATTATTACGGTTATTTTAACCGTTATTATTATTACCGTTATTATTTTTATTAATAATAATTTAATAAGTTTATATAATAATAAAGATAATTATTTAATTTTTAAGTTAATAAATATATTCCCGAAATACTTTATATTTAACGTTAATTATTATTATTAATAATAAAGTTATATAAATTAACCTTAAAATAAGTTTTATTATTAATAATTTAAAGGAAATTAATTAATTTAATATTTTTAACGTGATAAAAAAATATAATAATAAGTATTAACCTTAATAAATATTAAGAAATAATAAAGTTAAGAATTTATAACATAAATATCGAAACTTAAATTATTATAAGCTTTAAAATTAACCTTTATTAAAATCTTTTTATGAAAATGGCCATAATAATTAATATAAGATTAATAATTATATAACGGGGGATTTTTAATGTTAATATCCGAATAAAAAAGAATTTAATTTTTATTATTAAATATGGTAACAATTTAATTCGTAATTACTTAATTTATAAAACTTAATATATTAATTTAAGTAACGTTTATATCGATCCGATTAATATCATTAAAATTAATAAGGAATCTTTTAATAATAATAATATTAACTTTATTAATAACGGTTTAAATATTAACATAAAAAACTTTAATAATATTTATAATATTAAATTATCTTATATTTTTATTATTAATATAAATTACGTAATTATTTAACTTATAATTAACTTTTCGATTAATAAAACGTTAAGATTAATAAGGGAATTTTTAACATTAATCGATAAAACTTTTAACTATATAACTTTAATTAATAAAATTTCCAATTATATTAAATTTAGAAATTTAATAACGAATTTAAAAGAATTTAAAAACTTTTAACCGTTAAACATTTATATGATATTATAAATAAAATTATTTTTTAATAAATTCTTAATATATTAACTTCCATTTACCGTTAATAATAATTAAATTTTTAATTATTTTAAAATAATAACATAAGTTAAAATCCGTTTAATATTAATTTATTTATATTTTCATAAATATTTAATTCTTAAATTTACGTTAATAAAATTTACAATTCTTAATATTAATTCCTTTTCCGATAATATAAATAAAAATAAAAATATAATAATAAATTTACGGTAAAAGTTTAATAAAATAATTAATAATAATATTTAAACATTTAATTATTATAATAAAAAGATATAATAATAATAAAACGTTATAAATAATAAAAATCTTATTCTTAATAAACTTAAAATTATTAAATTTTATATTATTATATTTATAATATTAACTTATAATATTTAAGTTATAATTACCTGAGAATAATTATATTTACGAAAACTTAAAATATAACTTAAACTTTAAAAAATAAAATAATAACTTCCCACTTTTTAAAATATAAAATATAAATATCATAAAATTTAATAAGATAAAGTTAAATAAATTATAAAGGATTATATATAACTTTACATAATTCAGAAATATATTGAAATATTTATAAAATTAAAGATAATATAAGGTAAGAATATAAATAAAAATATAATATAATAAACTTCATTCCGGATTTATTTAATATATTTAAAGCATTAAATCGTTTTAATTATACTTTAATAAAAAGGAAATGAAAGTAAGTAAGAAAATATGTTAAAAAAGTAATTCTTAATAATCGTTTCTTAAGAATAAATATTATATTAAATGCTTTTCGGCGGGTAAAAAATAAAGTTATTAATTATAAAATAATATAATAATATAAAATCATTATAATTATTAAGAAAGATTCTTTAATATTTTAAAATTAACGGAAATTACTTATTTATTTATTAAATATATATCGTAATTATTATATTAATAATATATATTAATATTAACGTATTAATATTAACGTATTATTTAATATATATTAATAATTTATTTTAATATTATTTAATTTAAATAATCTTTCATTTATATAATTTAATAAATAATAATTAATAATTATATTATTTTATGTTTTTACGATTTTTATTTAATTTAATATTAATCTTTAAGTTTAAAAAAGATTTTTGTTAAAGTTAAATAATAATTACTTTATAAAACGTTTTAATCTTTAATATTTTTCAAACTTTCACGTTTTATAACTTTAATAACTCGAAAGGTTTTTTAAGGTAAATGGTTTAAAAGCTTTTTTTAAAGTAAATTCTTTAAATTTTAACCGTTTTTATAACTTTCCCGAAGCTTTTTAAAGATTTCCCGGCACTTTTTTACTTTAACCTTTAATAACTTAAGTTATATTTATCTTATTATAATATAACTTATATCATTAAAAAGAAAATTATATAAGTTTTTTTATAATATTTTTATAACGTGATTCGGCTTTAATTTCGTTAAGTTATTACCGGTAAAAAAAAATAAAGAATTTAATATAATTTAAGCTTTATGTCTCCCATAAAGATCATAAAGAACCTTTTTCTTTCAAAATTATATAACTTCATATATATAATAAATATGATGGTATATTTAATATCATTAAATTTTTCTTTAAATTATCCTTTTAATGGTTTTAATCCCACATTTTTACGACTTTTTTTCGTAAAGTTATTTATCATTATAATAAAATATATTGGAAAAACCTTTTTCCAGTTATTTTATTTTTAATATTTTATTAATTTAGATAATTTAATCGATATAATAACCCCTTAAAATTCGGGGCATATTATTTTTAGAAAATTTAAATATTATTATTTATATTATTAATAATATATAAAAATAACGTTAAATATGTTATATAATATTTATATTTTACTTATATTATATAAATATTACCGGTAAAATTCGAAAAATAAAGCTTTATTTTTAAACTTAAACAATTATATAAATATTATTCATATAAAAATATAATTTATATAAGAAAATAAATATCTTAATTACGTATATTTTAATTTAAAATATACTTTAATATAATATTTAAATTTAAAGTTAAAATAAAAAATTGTTATTTAATATTATATTTAATAATTTTTAACTTTTAAGTTATTTAAAAGTTATTTTAAAACTTTTATTAAGTTTTAAAATTATTATAAGAATTAATTTTATAAAGATTAAAACCGTTATAAAAAAGATTTTATAAAACATTTAATTTTAAGTTTTTAAAAAGTTTTAAAATTAGAAAATATTTATATGAAATATTTTTTAATTTTAACTTTTAATAATTTAAAATTTAAATATCATATTAAAATATAAGTTAAATTAAATATATATAATTAAAATATCTTTTTAATAATATTAATTATATAAGTTATATTTTAATATTTATAAAGTTATTATTTATTAAATATCAAAATAAATTTTAATGGGAAAAAATAATAAAATGGTAATTATATAATATAATAAATTTATAAATATTATATAACATATTTAACGTTATTTATATATAATATATATTTTATTTCTTTTTTAAACTTTTTAAAAACTTATTAAAAATAAAGTTTAAATTATTAACTTATTTTTTTTATTTTTTAAATATTTAATTAATTTCGAAAATAATGATGTTATTAATTATAAAATTAAAACTATAATTTTCATTATTAAATAAATTTATATTATAATATTTTCATTTATTATTAAATTAAAGTAAACTTTGAAAATTATTATTTATATTAAAGTTTTATTAAAAATTTTATAAATAAATTAAAATTTATTTAAAAGTTTTTAATTTTTAAATTTTTCATTATATAATAAAAAAACATTATTTATGTAATATAATTTTCGTTTATTTTCTATATAATAAATAAAATTCGAAAAATAAAACTTTATATTTAAAGTTAAAATTAAAAGGTTTTTTTAAATTATTATATAATATTTTTTATAATATTTAAAGGTTTTATTTTATAAAATATATAACATTTAATTCGAGCTTTCGTTAAATCGGTTATTAAAAAGTTATCACGTAATATTTTTTTAAACCTTTTTTTCTTTAATTTCGAATAATTTCGGTTATAAATATTACATTAAAATATAATTTAAATTAAAAAATATATATATTTAAAATATTTATCTTTTATTTAAATTATATCTTTATATAATTAATATAAAATAAAAAGTTATTTTTAATAATAAAGTTATTATATAAAAAATAAGTAAATATTATATTATATAAATAATATTTCTTATATAATAATAAAAATTTATTATTAAATAATTCTTTTTTTAAAATTTCTCATTTTTAATTCATTATTAAAAACTTTATAATTAAAGTTTATTAAAAAATTTATGTTATTTCTTTAATTATTTTATGAACTTTTTCAATAAATTTTTTACTTTTATTAATTATAATTATTATTAAATAATTTAAAAAAGAAAATTTAAATTTATAATGGAAATAAAAATTAAATAATAATATATAATTAATAAATTTATTAAAATTAAAATTAAAATTTTAAAAAATTAAAAAATATTATTTTATTTATTTATTTTAATTTATTTTAATATTTCATAAACGTTTATATTTAATTTAAACATTTATTTCATTTAAATAATAAATTTATTATTAATTAATAATTTATTAATTTTAATAAACGTCGTTAAAATTACTTTCGTAAAAGTTAAATATTTAAATATTTTTTTTCATGTCGTGTTAATTTTATATTTTATTATTCCGTTATTTATTATTTATTATCCGATATATATTTTAACCGTCCGTTTTTTTATAACTTAATTAAATATATATAATTATTTCATAAATAAATAACTTTTTTTCTTAAATATTTAATCTTAACATTAATTATTAATATGGTAATAATTAAGTAATAATTAATATATTAAAACGTTATATAAAATTATTTAACCATTTATTTTTATATTAATAATATTTAAAATTTATTTAAAATTTAATGAAACGTTTTATAACTTTAATAATAATAATGTTAATATTAACGTATAAAAAATAATAAATTATAATTTATAAAAAAAATATAATTACGATTAAAAATCATTATAAACGTATATTTTAAATAATTATAATATTAATCGATATATATAATAATAAAACTTTATTAATAATATATTAATTATATTTAAAATATTAATTTTATTAAATTTATTTATTTAAAAAAATTTAATATTTACATTATTTTCATTTAATAATTATTTATAAAATAATTTTATAATAAATATAAAATTTTATATAAAACTTATTTTAATTTTAATAAATTTTTAATTTAATATATTAAAACTTTATAATTTAATTTTAATTATAAAATTATTTAATATTAATTAAAAATAAAATAATAAAACGTATAAAAAATTTAAATAAATAAATAAAAAATATTTATAAAAAATAAAATTAACTTTAACTTATAAAATAAAATATTTAAAAATAAATTAATCGATAAATAATAATCATTATTTAAAAAATGTTAAGCTTATAAAATAAAAAATAACATTATAATATTATATATATTAAAACTTACCACGTTTTATACTTTTAAAGAAGTTATAAATAATAGTTAAAATTCTCGATTTAACCTCTTTTTGCTTAGACGTTAAACAATTCAATCAATCAATCAATCAAACCTCGTAAATAAGGCCTATCAAATACACCTTATTGAAGAGAAGCTTAGCTTTTGCTTTCCAGATCCGTTCATAGCATGTTAACGGACTTAAGAAGGTAGAATAGTCCGTAATAGCCGCACCTGGGCAAGGCTTCATTACGGTGTATCGCTTATAAAAGCCTATCACTCAACAGATTAATCCAAGCGAGCGCCAAATGTGCTCTATCCGAGACTTCCTACGACGATTACTTGTGGCTCGCCCCCTAAAGTCATTCGATACATAGCGGAATATTGCTTATTATTTACTCCTGTTTAGACGATTGGAATAGCATACTTAGTCATGGGCCTGGGTAGAGTAGCTCTTACCAATATCGGTGGCAAGATTGTAGGCCCTGTTGGGCTTGGTATGTTGGGTAAGTGTTCGGTTACAACCCAAAATAGCCACCAAGACACCATGTTAACACCATGATCTAGGCTTAACGAAGCCGTGGGCGCCTGTTGAGTATCCCACCGCGGCAGAAGTCATGAAGACCGCCTTAGAGAGAGGCGCTAACCTATGGAACGGTGTAAGCGTCTTCCACACGATGAAAACACCACCCTTTAGCATCCAGGCCTATTAAGCGCGAACGCAGAAGACTGATTTGTATATAGGGTATACACTACGGCACACCCGAGGCAAACTCACTGCATCTCGTCAAATACTACTTCGAGAAACATCCAGGGGACGCTAGCAAGGTTGTACTTAGCATCAAGGGTGCGCTTAACCACAGGAAAGAGCCGGATGGTAGCCCAGAGGGTATCCGCGCATCTGTCAAAGAGGCACTCGCCGTGTTGGGTGGTACCAAGACTATCGACGTCTTTGAATGCGCACGAGTCGACCCCAAGGTTCCCATCGAGACCTCCGTCAAGGCGCTGGCTGAGTTGGTCAAGGAGGGCAAAATTGGCGGCATCGGCTTAAGCGAGGTCGGCGCGGATACGATACGCAGGGCCCACGCTGTACACCCCATATCAGCTGTCGAGATCGAGCTGAGCTTGTTCACGCCTGACCCTCTTCACAATGGTATTGCAGACACCTGCCATGATCGTATGTAAGCCACCCGTAAGAGGCTAGGGGTTGTTTACTAACAAGCAAATCTCCACAGTCGGTATTCCTATTGTGGCGTACAGTCCTATCAGCCGCGGCTGGCTGACAGGCGAGCTACGCAAGCTGGACGATCTACCAAAGGATGACTTCCGCCGCATGCTACCTCGTTTCAAACCGGAAGTCTTCGACCAGAATCTCAAGCTGGTCGAGGCTGTGGAGCAGATTGCTAGTCGCAAGGGCGTAACCACAGCGCAGGTAGCCATCGGCTGGGTATGTCGCCAGGGTGCTATTCCTATTCCTGGCTCCGCTAGGATTGAACACGTCATCGAGAACACCAAGATCGCATCTCTAAACGAGGGAGACTTGGCCGAGATTCAAGCGATCCTTGATACTCTACCTATTAGCGGGGAACGATACGGCGGCGTGCAGGAGACATTTCTCAATGCATAGCAACATTGGGAATTGTATCACCACTGACCATCGCCCAGTCAGACCATGACCAGTGTAAGAGATTCGGTGAACAGAGACGTCCTAGCGGCAAGGAGAAGAGTGAAGCTTATCCATGCTGTAGCTATCATCGGTAGAAAGCTAGCCTCGGATTTTGTGCGTAATGTCCACTTCAATTTACAGCAATCTGGAAACATATGCTTGAGCGAAATGAAAAAGCTCTAACTGGCTGTCTTGTGAAACTCGCTCGAGACCGTTGAATCCCCGCCGCGAATCATATCCGGCTTCGCCCCTTTTCGAACTTGGGCGCGTGGGCTGTGATCCAAATATCATATCTACGCTACAATTGATGTTTTATCTCGCCCGGAGACATTCTCCGGATTGCGAAAATCATGAGGCGTCCAGGAAACTCTCCATAGCGGATGTAGGGCGTAAATAGGTGCTCTACTTTGGACTGGCCTGCACCCATTTCGGCACGACACGTTCTAGAAATCTCATAAACTTAATGAACCCCACAGAATATTCCACGTTCCCGAGCGGATCAACTACCCTCTCAGGAAATCCTATACCGGCGCCATGAAGCCCTGGAATAGGGCTGCTTGTTGTTTGGTCTATGAAATCTCCAGTCTGATGGTCGAACGATATGTTCTGCTGCCTTATAGGGAGGGCCTTCGTGCTGAACCCTACTGCTTGGACAACATAATCGCATCCTGGAATTTCCCGCCTCATAGCTTGCGCTTCCTGCTCTGGTCCACCTGAACAGTCAACTCGAGCCACGATTTTACCCACGTCACTGTGCAAAAGCCTCTCGCCATCCAAGTGCTCCCGAGCGAACTGCGCCGCGCAACCCTTCAACCCCGTGTTGTCATAGAGTATCCAGTCTCCCCTATCCTCAGCATACTTGAGCCGTTTGGCGCGGGAAAACCAACGTACACGAAGCAGCGGGTGGGAATTCCGACTCAAAGTAAATAGGTTCATTAGGACGAGCACCGCACTATGTGAAGCACCGATGACCCCGACGCAAACGTCCCGATCTCTTGGGAGAACTCCTGGAAGGAGAGATGGCTTTAGGAAGATATCGAGTTCCAAAAGCTCCGGGACACGTGAAATGTCTGTAGGTAAAGGGACCACAGTAGGTGACGCGCCAGTGCAGTAAACAACAAGTGGTGTCCTAAGGCACTGGATCACGTTACCGGCGCCATCCTGTATGGTCAGAAACCACGCCGATTCTGTAGCGTCCCATTCAGCATCAGTCACGGTGCCCGTCCAGCTTGAGACACGATTGTCTTTGAGCAGGCCATCCGACAACATCTGTAGCATATCTCCAGCATGGTGCAACGAGCAGGTGTCATCCTGGGGTAGATTTTGTAAGACAGTAACGGCGTTGGGTTTTGAAGCCGATTGGGCTATTTCCCTGAAGGACTTAACGGCATGAACGTAGGCGAGGAAGTGGCAAACTTTTGTATTGCTCGGCACCTCTCTATACTTGGCGTTGATGCGGCCACCCTGGAAATGAGGGTCTACCCAAGCTACGGAAGCATCAGTGCCAAGGACTTCAAGAAGATTGCCAAGGGCAGCAATGCCAGATGCGCCTCCTCCAACAACCACTGCAGTTGAGTGTCGCTCTGAAGTGCAAGAAGAAGGGTCTAAAGTTGCGTCAGTCATGCAATTATGATGAGCCATGGCGATGATGAGTTTGGTAGAGGTGATGGTGTCTTTGGGGAAATGATCATAGTTCTCTTTTGGATCAATCTTGGCAAAAGATGTTGGGCCTCATTTTATAGGAGAGTAGCCGCATACGTGGACCTAAAGCAGCCCTACGGACAGGTGGATACCGATATAAGCAATACGCGTCTCCTATCGCTTAACCAGATCCACCTCTTTTTTGGATACATATGCAGTCAGTCTCTTATCAATATACTCAAGGATCGGGTGAAGCGAGAGGAGGGAGAGGGGGGAAAATAAGATAAAAAGAGGCACCTATGTCGGCCAGGAGCCGCATACCGGAAGACTAGGGTCTATGAATTTATCTCGTGCGGGCCGTGAAGATAGAGATAGTTACGGGCGTCGCTCTTGTTTGGAGATTTGGAGTTACACATACCTGATTGCTATCTAGATTACATGCATGTAGTGTATATGTACATAATGCCTATGTAATCTACACGTATAAATTATGACGTAATTCGCGCTATTTAATTTATCGCAGGTACATGTAGGTAGCCGTGCCCGGGTTAATTCCGCGCCGGAACTCGGCCGTCACCGGTGAAAGTCTTCGTGGACCTCCGACATAGGTCCAACGCCGCAAACGTTCGGGGGCTGCCTTTGCGTCATTTGTATTGCATTAAAAGGGAGGGGTTCCCATTTGGTACCCGTACCCGTACCAGAGATACCTTTGTCCCTTCAACACCACCAACATCGAACTTGTCGAGCAAGTCAATCTAGTGTGCTGAGCCCAACAAAATGTCGGAGATTGCAGTAGAACCTCTTGTGTTCCCAGAGACATCTGGTATAAACTTTGGAGCCATTGTTCGTAACGTGGACATAGAGCATCTCACCGGTAAGGCTTTGGACTTCGTGACAGAAGAATCCGCCAAGTAATGGGAGAATACCCGTAAAATCGGTAACCTCCTTTGGTAAGCACCGCTTAAGCTAGCTGTACTCAGCTCATGATGGCTAACAGCATGTTAGATTCCGACTTCAGCATTATTCGTAATGCACTATTCACCCACCAAGTCCTTGTATTTAGAGATCAAGGTGGCACGTCCCCGAAAGCCCAGTTCGAGTTAACACAACGGTTCGACCCTGCTGCGACTTCGTATGGTCACGGCAAGACGATCGACGCCAAGCGCAGTGTCTTACACCCGGATTTGAAGACGATTCCTCATCAACCACAGGTTCAAGTCATCGGAAATGGTCTCGTGTCTGAATACGAGGGTTTGAGTGATATTCACCTCAAACACCCACATCACAGGACTTTTCATGTCACTACCATTCCCGCCGAGGAAGACCTTGCCTTTACCCGCTTCTATCGTTGGCATATCGATGCTGCTTTGTATGGCCTTGCTCCTCCCGTGGTGACTACATTGCTCGCAGTCAAGGTCCCAACCGGCCGTCGCCAGATCTGCCGTTACGACGACGGAACTGGTGATGAGTTGGAGGTTCCCTTAGGAACTACTGCCTTTGTATCGGGTTACTCGATGTATGAGCTCTTGTCCGATGCCGACAAGGAGTTTGCACGAACCACCAAGGTTGAATATGCCCCTCACCCCTACATCTGGATTAGTAAAGCAAAGTCACGCCCTGACGGACTGGGCATGGCTTCGCAGGGCCTAGAAATTCCTCTTGGCCACCTACCTCCCGTCGAGGATGACAAGATTCAGATTCTACCTCTGTGTTGGCGCAATCCGGTAACAGGCAAGCTTGCCCTTCAGGTGCACCCGTCTCCGGCTCGAAAGCTCCATCTGGAAAATGGAACTGTTGTTGATGACCTTGTCCAAGTCCGTGAAATCATACATCGGCTTCAACGTCCTGGTATTGCACCGAAGATGGTCTACGCTCACGACTGGAAAGAAGGCGATTTCGTACTCTTCCATAACCGCGGATTGCTTCATTCTGTGGTTGGTGCATTCGCAGAGGATGAGGTCAGGTTATTTAGGCAATGCAACGTGGCAGCAAGCCACTTCCCCGAGGGCCCAGAGCTGTGACTCTGATACAGGTTTTAGCTCGCAGCCCTCGTCTCCAATGAGTAATTGTGATTTAATTCACGGTCTTGGGGATAACAAGGCAAAGAGAGCCCACGATGCATAGCACTAGGTAGCTTAATATGCATATATTCATACAATTTAAGGGGGCCGGGCCAAGTGTGACATTCCGGAGGACGTGAACAAATTTTCATAGGTGGCGCTCTTTCTTGTCATATATTCCACTTCCTTCTCGTACAGACCATACCGGACGAACTAATTTGCTCCTTGGCTATATCCTTACGACGGATCAATCTATTAGTTTCGGCTAGTCAAACAGGACGTGACTGTTGAAGAGGTATATATACGCCAGAGAATTAGACAAGTCAGTCGATCATGCTAATACTATCCCCCGTATAGGATATAGCGTATAGCGGCGCTAGAGCGCAGCCTACACTAGTCCTACTTCTCATACCAAATACAATGGACCAAAGCCCGATTGGTAGGTACACGAGTGATGCGGCTCGATTGGAATCGGTTGAATAAGAATTGCCTATCCGACCGTCAAGAGTTGTTCGTAGAAAGCACCAACTTTATTCTCATTATCGCGTAGATGAATTTCGAGTATCCAGTGCCTCTTATTCCCGTCTTTGCCTGGATTGCTCATAGCTTGGTCGTTACCCTTAGTGATGTAGAGTGTCGTCTTGTCACGCGGGATACGTTCATGTGGGAATAATCCAACAAGGTGCCCGGCAAGTTTGGCGCCAAAATCCCAACCGGCGTTGCGGGCCTCTTCGCATGCGATATCGTAGAGCTGCTCTCCCGTCATATCCGGGTTCTCATGATACCGTGATTTTACTATGTTCCATACAGGGGCAAGCGAGTCTCGTAAGCGCTTCTTGTTGGGGTCGTCACCTAGGACGAAAGTCCGTGCGAAATCGGCTTCCCAGGCCTCGAAAACTGGTCCGAGATCGACATAAAGTATATCGTCGTCTTCAATGACGCGATCAGGGGGATTATCTTCGAATGGGAGCAGCGTGTTGGGGCCACTTCTGACAACTCTCTTGTGCCAATGGGTCCGAACGCCGTGACGTTCTGTGCCGAGTTTATGGATCTCGTCACTCAGTGCCTTTTCACTGACTCCTGGCCGAATCAGCTTCTGCTCTATCTCCTCGAAGAGCTGGACGGCCTTGTTCTGGGCATCTAGGAGGTAGGCTGCCCGCTCTTGTTCCGTCGTACTCATAATATGGGTAGGTAACTAAGCGCAGGTCTGATTGAGCTAAGTAATTTGTTGAAGGACGGAAAGCCCAAGGTCCAGGGAGTAGTAGAGGCTGGACTATGATTGGGCTTGGGCTTGGGCTTCTATATTCCGATACAGGAAGGGCACTGAGGGGTAGCTCGTAGGTATGTACCTTTTTAGATAGCTCCTATAAGCTTAACCCCCATGCAATTGGTATTATGTACGTGTATGCTATGTAAGGCAACTAAGCAGGCTCCTCATAGATCGCTTGGATTTAGGACTCGGAGAGGGGCTCCAGCGAGTTCTTTCGTAAATGATTTCTCTATCAAGAGGACCTTTAGATGTTTTGTAGGGTAGCCGAGGTAGTGATGAAAAGAATAAAAAAGGGGGGCGTGGGATTAGCAAAGTCACGAACCTCGTTTATCATGGCATGGGCTCTTTACCGACGATTTAAGTAGATGTTTTAAAAACGGTTACCTGTGATCGAGGTTATCTTGTAGTTTCCCGCGTGACGTATTAGAAACGATTTTACAGCTTGCGGTAAGTCGTGAATCTGAGCAGATGGGACAATAGAACCGACATTGATTAGAGTTTTCTTGGCGAGCTACAAGTGACGTATTCCTCAGAGGCACCAATTTGACGCAACGTGGATTCAAATGCGGTTTTGCGATATGGGTAACTTACAACGCGAGAATGAAGGAAAGCATGGCGCTACCAAATCCCTCTATCGCAACTGACATACGAGAATGACCTATGCCTTTTATGTCTTACCATCCGTCTATGCCCTCCTTAGTCGTCTGAAGCGGAAATTATTCTGCCAAGAAGCCAGGAAACAGATACTCGACCTTCTTTAGCGTTTCAGGATTCCGGCCCTCGGGTTTGGTGCAAAACATGACGGCGCCCTTGCTGGCACCCTCCCAGTGCTTCGCGGTGACCAAGTCACTGTTTTCGTGCTTGCACAGCTCGTCTAGAACTGCGCCTACCAGCCGTCGGGCATTCTGGCTGTTGCTCTCCATATAGTGCATAACCATCGATACGTCAACGTCTTCGGTTGTGTGCCAACAATCGTAATCGGTGGCCATACAGATGACCTGGAATGCCATTTCTGCCTCCCTCGCCAGCTTAGCTTCTGGCAACAGCGACATACTAATCACCGAGCCGCCCCAGGAGCGGTAGAGATTTGACTCGGCACGCGTCGAGAACTGTGGACCCTCTGGTCACCGACGGTGGTCAGTATACATACATCGGGTGGCTATGCGATGAAAATAAATTGCCTTCAGGCACAGCCTGGGGTTTGGCCTAATAACATACCCATACAGATGGCAGTCCCTTTGCCATGAAGCACCACACCATCGCCCTGCATGGACTTTGCGCACTGACGTACTACCTGGGCAATCTTGTCGTCATATGGGTCGCCGAAGGGAACGTGGCCGACAAGGCCGCCCTCGAAGAAGGTGAATGGGCGGATGCCCTTGGTGCGGTCGATAACCTGGTCGGGCACGACAAAGTCCATGGGCTTGATCTCCTCGCGCAAGGAACCTACGGCGGAGAAGGCAACGACGCAGCGCACGCCGATGTGGCGCAAGGCTGCGATGTTGGCGCGCGCGGGGATCTCGTGCGGGGCGTATTGGTGGTAGGCGCCGTGGCGGGCTAAGAAGGCGACAGGCACGCCGCCGTGCTCGAGAATCAGTATAGGAGCAGACGGGTATCCCCACGGTGTCAGAGGGTTGATTCGGGCGATCGGTGTGTAACCATCGATCTTGTAAAGGCCAGTCCCGCCTATAACGGCGATATGGACGGGGCCTGTTAACAGACGAGAGCCACGATATTAGCCAGTCACTTGGATGAGGCTGTCGCTAGAAGAAGAACGGATTACGTGATGGCGGGGTAGTTTGGGAGATACTTACGGTCGAAAGTATCGGGAAGATCGGCCATTGTCACAGACTCGCTTGGATAGTGAGGTGGATTTGTGATTCTCGAGCCTCCTGAAAATAATGAGGATTCCTAGTCAGCGCCGTGGTATTGTGCCCGTCTTGTCGTCGGCGTGGTCGAGTAACTGCATTAGAAAAATTTACGATAAGGATTCGCCGATATGCCCCTCCCCCCTCTTTTGGGGGTCACCAATGTTTACAGGGCAGCCGGGCAGGGACGGTCGGATACGTACCTAGACCATGGCCAAGGGCCCCATCCGGGCTAAGGCGCTTTAGGAAGGACCCTGACCCTGACCCTGACAATCACTCGCATATAACCTAGTGCGTGACGGTACTAGGATATCTGATGTACCCGATCCGCTCGCAATAATGTACCTGTGGATAATGGCCTGTGCCTCGTCTTGTTAGTAGCAAAACAGCTACCGGCTCCGTCAACACCAAATCTTAACATACATCCTCCATCGACTTCGTCCAGAATAGATGTCTGCATACATACCCTGTATCTTAATGCTAGGTGTATCTACAGGCCATTAGACCCATCTGTATCTTCCTTCACGCTATTCGGATGCATGAGTTACTGCCGTCCTTATTCCATCGACAAGCCAACTATAAGACGCCTTGCACTTTACCCGGGCAAGGCAGGTGATTTGTAAAGCTAGATCTCTGACTACCTGAATCCACGACAACTATCTTATATTGCTTAACCCAAATCACAATGTTCTAATCATTGAGATATAGTTCTCTATCCTTCACGGAACTAGATCGAGACCTTTCGGGGTCACCCCGAAATGATCGTCGCGCACGAATTGCCGGCGTGAGATAACCACCACTATGCCGGCTAATGAGGCCGACTAATAACATCGCCTGTGTGCCCGCTCCCGTCTTGTATCGGTCCCATTAGGGAAATTATCGGTTAAGTAACGATATCGCTCCTCAAGTCAAGCCCATCCTAGTCGTCATGGTGCTTTGCCTTAAGCCCGAAAGGAGTGACGGGGCTTGGGATGCCTATCGACGACTTCAATAGCTCCTATGTCATCCAGCGTCCTCTTACATCCCCCGCTGTCCAAGCCTCTCCTCTCTGCTCTCCCCCCATGCGCGTACGAGATTGATTTGGTTCATAGCTCTCTCATCATGTACTTCCATGCGCTGTTAAGAGTGAGCCTCGTATTGGCACTCTTGCGACTCGGCTTTGCTCAGACGATCGTCGTGGACGGTCAAGTCATTAGTCAGTCAGACTGCGATCCTCTCAGAACCGAATAAGTGTGAAGACCGTTTCCTAGCAGGCTAACCTGACACTTACATGTTCTTGAAGACGCCGATGAGCACACAGTCGCTCCCGCTTTCGTCGCCGTCGATGCCTCCTCCTCTAATGCGACGGCTGACCTCTTCCCCGGAGAGACTCACCAGCTCACTGATGCCGTTCTAGCGAATCTCACCAATCTCGGGTTGACCAACATTATCTTGTTTGGCTTCGCGGACCCTGCAACTGCTGCCAACCAATCTATAATTGGGCCTTGCAAGACTTTCCCTGGTGAATTTGTTGTCTTCCCTGGCCAGATCACCAATCGAGTCTTTGATCTTCTTCTGGGAGGTAGTCTCATTCAAACCAAACCATTCGCTTCTCCATGCTATAGCGACTACGGGAACCAGGATGCGGCCAAATGTGCCGAGATTACATCGCACTGGATGGACGACTCATTCATCCAGCAAGTTAACCCAGACATCTCCTCTCGCCGAGCTATATCTAAGAACTATGGCTAACGGAGCTCAGCACGAATGACCCGACGTCTATCAACGCGATCCTGTTCGAAGGCACCTCGTGTGTGCCTCACACGGTGAACCCATATGCGCTGAATTGCTCCATTGGAGCATATCCGACAATGTCGGTCAACGTGACCACCGTATCTCAAATTCAACTGGCTATCAACATGGCGCGCAGTCTTAATCTGCGACTCGTTGTCAAGAATACTGGCCATGACTACGGCGCGAAGAGTACTGGAGCTGGTGCTCTTTCCCTGGTGAGTAACATCGAGATCTTCCGTCTTCCTTTTGGTCTATCTTAGAGTTAGAACTTCTAATCGGGCTCATTTGGGGGGTTTATCCCGAGGCATACCTGAAACTCCTGATCCAATTTCCAAGAAAAGTAATTACTGACTTTCGATATTGCAGTGGACTCATAATATGAAGGATATTAGATACTACGAGGACTACGAAGAGGGATCATACAAGGGACCAGCATTTAAAATGGGAGCCGGAGTTCAAGTTTTTGAGGCATATCAAGCTGCGCATAAACACAACCTTACAATTGTGGGCGCGGAGGGAAAGGTAAGGTAACTCCAGACTGAACTCTGCGTGAACCCGTTGATGGTCGTAGAGCTAATGAGTATATCTACAGACGGTCGGGCTTACAGGAGGCTACATCTTGGGTGGAGGACACTCTCCCCTGTCAAGTTTATATGGTATGGCCGCAGACCAGGTGGGTTTCCTTGCGCGCGGGTATTCGTCGCATAGACTAAATCTGTTGATAGGTCCTTTCTATGGAACTCGTGACCGCAGATGGCCGTTTCGTCACAGCTAGCGAAACATCTAATCCCGAGTTATTCTGGGCCCTCCGGGGTGGCGGCGGATCTACTTACGGGGTCGTGACGTCTATGGTTATCAAGGCGTTCCCCGAGATTCCGGTCACAACGATGAGCTTTAGTCTTTCTAGTGGGGACGATATATCGCCGGACCAATTCTGGCAAGCTGTCCGCGCTTACTTCGAAGATTTCCCGAAATATACTGATGCTGGGACCTACGCTCATTTCAATCTTAATGCAACGAGCGGCAACTACGTCTGGGATATGGCACCGTGGTTCGCGCCGAACATGTCTAAGTTGGAATTACAGAATCTGACTGCCCCCTTTTTTAAGGCCGTAGGGGACATTGGGCTCGATCTAAAGCCAGTCTATCAAGAGTACACGAATTTCTACGAGGCATGGGATGAATCCTTTCCCCTGGAGCTATGGGGGTCTAATCTTGCTCGGTACGGAAGTCGGCTTTTCCCAAGGGAGAACTGGGAGAATCCAACAATACTTTCATCCACTTTCGATGCTATTCGGTACGTCGTAGACGGTGGTGGGGTGGTATCTGCTTACAACGTCGCTGCCGCCCCGAAATCCGGATATCCTGACAGTGCTGTTAACCCGGCATGGCGCAAGACCGTTTTGCACGCCATAGACATCATTGCATGGACACAAGACATGTACACGGAACTTATCACAATATGGAGCAATGTATTAACGTCAGATTGGGGTACGCGGTGGCGTGCAGTATCTCCTAATTCGGGGGCTTACCTTTCTGAGTCGGACTACATCGAGCCCGACTTCCAGCATTCGTTTTGGGGCGACAAGTACGGCAGATTATATGAGCTCAAGAAGAAACTAGATCCCTGGAGTGTATTTTACGCACAGAACGCCGTGGGGTCGGAAGATTGGGAGATGTCGGATTACATTTTCGGAAACCTGCCTTCGCAGAATAGTCGCTTATGCCTGAGGGGGACGAATCCCTCCCAGCAGAACAAGATCCAGGTCGCTCATTGATAGTCTATGCGTGGAAGCATACAGTTGGCAGTTTCGCGGCAGGGATATTGAATAAGTGTTGTTCAAGTCTATTAGTAGTCTGAGACGCCATGTCTTCGTAGCTAATTGCACCCATGTATATAATGAGCTTTACCTAAATGGTGGGTGGGGGATGCTGTTATCAAGTCTCTCGGTGATCATGTTCCTTGGTTGTTGGTTGATAACTCGCTCTTGACAGGGTCTTTGCCTGAGCTTGATTGGGTATGCGCTTCTACTGAAAGAGGGCGACGAATCCTTCGGGAGTTTCTTCTCCATATATCAAGTGCTCCGGCTGTTCAGTAGCACACTATTCCATCCTCATTCATGCCCTAGTCAAGTACTCTTGATCGTTCACAATGCCAGCCTCTGAGGCACCAGTGATCACATATAAAGCCAATTGCCACTGTGGGAGAACGCGATTCACAGTGGACTTAGCTGATATTCGTTCATCAAAAGTGACTCGCTGCAACTGCTCGATCTGCACGAGGAACGGCTATCTCCTAGTGTACCCGAAACGAGAAGACGTCAAGTTTGAATCAGGATGGGACGAATTATCGTCATATCGCTTTGGCAAAAGCCTCAAGCATCACCGGTTCTGTTCTAAGTGCGGAACAAGTGTGTTGATCGACTTCTCCGAGTCGGATTGGGACCTTGAGAGACAAGTCTTTGCCATTAACGTAAGTAGGCCGTAGACCGCTTGATTGAGTATGTTAGGTAGTAGTTATACTAACAAGAAGAAAGATCAGAACCTTCCAGGGTATTGAAGAAATGTTGGAAGAATTAACGTTTCGCGATGTGGATGGGAAGAACAAACTGGGACCGCCTTACCAGGCAAAATGATGTTGTACTGTGTATCGCATGATGCATCCCTGTATATACTAAAATTCGAATATTCATCTAAGAGAATATATCTGCTTACAAAGCTAACCCGCCCCACCTACGCCACCACCACCACCAGTTGACTACAAGCTTGGTCTCTAGGTAGTTGAACTTTTTCACCCTTTGCCCAATAATTACATGTACATCTTCGTATTCTACAAAAACACAACTATTAGATAAATTTCAATCATTCCACTCAGTCATATGTAGGCGCCCTTGTGTCCGCCCGGTCAGAGTGTACAAAGCTTCTCATTTTTCCTCTCGGATCCTGCTGCCACTTTTATCCCCCTCCATCTATCCATTTACACCTTAGGTATCTATGGCGGGGCCTTGTACGCCTTGACATGGGTCCAAGACGTTCGTCGTGCAAGCTTTCATGCTCTTCATGCTACTGAGGCACGAGCAAAGTTGCCATGGCATCGTCTCCCTCCAGATCGGCCAACCAGGTAGACCCTGATTCGGCTAAAATGTGGAAGAACGACTCCATTGAGGAGCGCATCTTCTCAGCCGCCTTGATATGCCTCGAGGGCCACTACAATCAGTCCCCTGTCCTAGGACTTCAATCTCTCACTAAGGTCACTAGCATCGTCTCAAAAACACTTGAGAAGACACATACTTTCAAGGATGTGAGGTAGGTCACTCACAACCCGACTCTCTGTGACCACTACTAATACTACTACAACAGAGAGGTCCTATCGAGGAATGTGCGAGTGTGGATATGGCTACGCCGAGCTGTATGCGCCGCAATATGTGACCTCAACGAGAAAGCTCTTGGTGTACGATCAGAGCCATTTGTTCAAACTAGGTTTCTCGACATCACCACTCCCGAGGTCACTGCTCTCATTATCAAGAATTACGTGCCCCTTAAGGAGGCGCTGCAGATGCTCAACAAGCTCATGCACATTGCCCGTAATCTTCTCGTCACTACTGATCCTGAGGTCCCCCAAGATTTGTCGGCAGCTATTCATTTCGACCACGAGGTGTATGAGTCAATATGTCTTTGCGTTAACGTGACTAGCAAAGGGATCGATGGTGAAATGCCCGAGGACGAGGCCTCGAGAGCTAAATTGAACGAAATCACTGAACTCTGTAGGCATCCCGCCTGACTCGCGTCCTTGTTGTCTACTAACACTTGGCAGGCAAAAAGGTCCTGGTGATATCCCTACAACAGGCACACAACTGGATCGCCAAGAATGATCGCAATAAGATGTTATTCTGGTACAAGGTGTTGATTGAATCACCGGACGCCGACAGCAATCCGGGACCAGATGATCGACACGAGTCAGTCTTGGATTACCCAGCGCCTAGAAGCGTTCAGCTGCGAGACGAAATATCCAATTGGCTTAAGAGATCATCGCGTATGTGTGACGCTGCTGTCAGTATATGCAAAGAATATTTCGATGCGCAGAGCACAGAGAAGAAGGATCTATGGCTACCTCATGACGAGAATCTCCTCGCCTGGAACTACACCCCGCCTGAAACCTGGGCTTGGCAGCCCGATATGTACGATGAGACTTCTGAGGTCATCTCAACATGGAATCCAGAGGAGACGGACAAATTCGAGCAAGATAGAGCGTACGGCCGTGTATCCCATGAACTCGACAAGTGGTGGTATGGCGCACGTATCCCGAACTCGAACGACTGGAATTTGACAATGTACTCTACTATCGACTCTGTGCCCCAGCGTATTAAGGAGTGTGAGGCCAACCTCATGCAACGCTATTCTGCGGCGGAGCCTCAGGAGGAGCCTGGCGATACCCTCGAGCATCCTGTAGACGATGGACATAGTACTGAATGGCAGGCTCAGGCGTCTCAGGCCGCCCAGAATTTCGCTCCAGAATACGACGAGTATGAGGAAGAGGCTGACGATGACGATTCATATGGCGAGGGACCTATGACCGGACTTCTTACTGAGGTCCCGAATATTCTTGATCCAAAGCAGATCGAGGCCCTTCACATGATTGTCAAATCATGCATATTGGATTCGGCCGGTACTGGCTTGACTCGATTTGGCGAGAACCTGCAACAAACCCGGTGCCGTATTTTCCTTGCCACTGACTGCGGCAGGAACCTCTTGAGAGAAATGCTTGTTTTCATTGCTGTATGGGAAAAGGACGAACAGTCCCTCATATTTCAAATCAGTAGTCAGATCGTGCAGGCAATACACGAGAACTCCCTTATACCCTACGCGTGGATGGCTCTCCGGAGCCCTAAGGATATCATATCGCCGGCGCAGACGGTTCTACTCCGACTTATCACCTTTCTGTTCCGCACGGCTCTTGCGCCGCCGAAAGATTACAACCCCTTTCCCGATTCAAAAACAGAAGACGTGGAGAAAATTCTCGCCAACGAGGATGTTCGCCTTGGAAAGATGCTGAACTACTTATATGGCCTCTTCCGAAGTCGTATCGTCCCAGAGTGTGTCGCCTTGATGCAGATCCAGGGCGAGGTCCGCAAGGGCCGACTGGATCCCGCAGACTTCCCAGTCGATAACTGGGACCTGGAGCGTGCCAAAGACGGTTTGGTACAGTACCTTGACTTCCTCTACACCGTTGCTGACATCTTCCCTCTCCGCCAACATCTTATCGACTACGAGGCAGTATACGAACTCCTTAAACTACTTGAAGGTCTCGATATTGGGGTCGAGAAAGCTCCTTTCCCGGGAACCCGGCGAAACGAACCCACTACGCCTTCTACTACAACTTCGACTCCTCAGGCGTCATCATCCAATAACCCACCTCCACCACCGCCTCCTCCTCCGCCCATCTCAGATCCCCCTCACGAATTCCCGTGGTCTGGTATCAAAGGCCAGGTCCTATCTATCCTCGCCGCCCTCCTCCAGCCACCACCGGGCCAATCCTCACCTGGCAACCCAACGGTGCAGCTTCAAATTCTTCAGCATAATGGCATCGTGGCCCTCTTAAATTGCTGTTTGTATGACGATAACAATCGCTTCTGCCGCGAGCGCACGCAGCTCTGCCTCAAGTGGCTCATGGACGGCTGCCCCGACGCCTCGGCGTTCCTGCAGAACCTAGTCAGTGCTAACCAGGGACAGCCGGTGACGCGTCCGCCGCCCGGCAGCGGCAGCGTGACTCAGAGCGTCAGAATCGACGGCGTGCCGGGCGAGGTCAGGGTGCAAGTGCGCAGCTCGAGCGCGCCTGCTGGAGAGGTCGGCGAGGTAGTGGGGGATGCGGGCGCGAGCTTGAGGAGTAGGCTGGAGGAGAACAAGAGCCGTAGTGAGGAACTTGTGAACGATCTCTTAGCTTTGACGGTTGTGGATGAGACGGGCAAGATGAGTCTTGCGCCTGATGAGGATGAAACGGAGGATGATGACTTCATGTGAAGGGTCCAATTAGGATGAGGGTGGCACCAAAGGAACAGTGGTTGGCGGCGTTTAGCAGGGTTGCGAATAGGTCCCGGGGGTTGCATCAGAATGGGCGTATAAACTTAGATAGTACCCTTACAGTCGGGTAGAGGTAATGGAATTTTTATTATCAACGCAAACATTCACCCTGTGATTTGGAGCCAGTGTGCCTAGAATAGTGAGGGGACCGTTGCCCGCCCATAAGGGCAATCACAGATTATCGGTGATGGCTTAGTTTTGCGGATTTATTATTAGAGTAGCTCGATCATACTATGATATATAACCCGCTTGATACGTAGACGGCTTTTGGCCTTGATTTATGCATACATGTATGAGAGAACTACCATTCACACAAACATAGATGCAGTTGGATTGCCTGTAGCAGGGGTATCTATTAAGCTATAATGCAAATGCAAATGCGAATACGATACAGCAAACGCCAGTAGCCATGGTCTATAAATATATGCCTCCAACCTATCCCATATCTCACCGTCTCAAACATGCGCTGCTCGCTTGCTCTTCAACACACCTGCATAGTTTTGACTATCTGCTCGAGAAGCTCATTGTCGTGTACGACCAGGCCTAGCAGTATTTCGTTCGTAAGGGTCTGTAGAACGTTAGGATCCCCTGAATTGAGTCTCTCCTTGACGAACTCGTCCATTCCTTTTTCTTTCTGGATGGCTACCGCCTGCTCAACTCTTAATAGTCGGGACGCTAGTGTCTCGTCGTTAACTTTTCTTTGCGCTGTGTCTTGAACAGTAGTGATGCCCCCAACAACGGTATGGTGATCCTCAGGAGCTCTTCCCTCTGGTTCTATTTGAGTTGCATTAGGCACAGCCTCGAGATCTATATCACACTGAGCCCAGGAATTGGCATATTGACGACGCGTGACGATATGGTTTTGGCTTTTCCCGTTTGGTGTTTCGGGGACTACGTCAGAACACTTGGGATTAACATTTACGACATTGGTATTCTTAAGATTGGCGACTACCACCGCGCTCTTGTCTGTGCCTTTGGCCTTTTGAAGACCTTCAGCCGAACTAAATTTGTTGGTGATGTCGTGTTGGCCAGATTTAACAGCAGTAGCTGACTCAGCCTGCACTGAATTTTCTGACGTTAGCATGGCTTCAATCACTTCGCCGTCGCTATCAGAGCTTTGTGTTGTGTTATCGTCGAGAGTCTCACTGCTTTCCTTCTCGAGGATATTATCCTTTGCGTCGTGATCCTCTTCAACTTGAATATTTGGGATATGAGGATCCATTGGTGAGTATGCTTTAGGGGCGATAGGGGTGATAAGGGCCTGGGATTCGGTCAGAGTCACATTGATGTTGATCCTTTTCGAAGGGAAGTATTTCGTTGCCGTTAGTTCAGTGGCTCGCTTCTGACCTCCTACTACCTTGCTCGAACTTTGCTCGGGGGAGAACAGAGCGAGGCTAAGTCCTGCATGGCTGCCTTCCCTGGAGCTGCTGTTAGTCGATGTCTTAGGGCCACGCTTGGCAACAGCGCGTGTGATCTTGGGTACTTTTATAGGTCGTATAGCCTCTACCGAGGTGGCAGTACTATGAAAGGAGAAGGGATCATTCTCGACTTCTTGAGTTGTTCTGTGTTGCGGGGATAAGACCGGACGAGACGGAACTAGTCTGTTAATGCGATCCACCTCTGATGACGAGGCTGGCCTTGGCGGATGAAGAATACTTCCACCGCTTTCACTTCCTGTGCGGTAGTTCAGGTATGTAGGGACTGAATAAGGTCGATCCGTTGATAGCTGTAGTGAGGGAATGGGCATTGGGCGTGTCTCGGTCCTATTCATAGTGACTCGTTGCATTCGCAAGGGCACGGCATGAGGGCCTTCGGAAACCAAGCGGTGGTGGGCTTGGGACCACATTTGCTGAGGAAGATAGCCATATGCCGCCGGAAGCGGTTGAAGGTGTTGAGGGTGCCCATTGAGCTGCGGCCTGTATAAGTTAGATGATGGATGTGGCTGCCCCTGGGTTGGCGTCGTAAGCCTGGGCAATTTGGTTTGCTGCATTTTGAATCATATATATATAACGTGGCATAACTCGAGTCCAGGTAGAAGAGTGGTTAAACAAACTTGTGAAGACGACGAGGTTGGTGATTTGATTCAACCCATTACTGCTGTCTATTTTATACTCAAGGAGACAACCGTCGGACAATTGGATCGACAAGGGTCTAATTATAATGGGTTAACATATAGAATACGATAAGGTATGAAGGCTGCTGCTGTCTACTTCGTATGATGGTTGGTAGGATACATGTATTTTGTGAGCGAGAACAGAGGATAAGTTCAAAGTTCAATTGTTGTTGTGTTAAGAGTTCCATTGGCAAGCATAGGCGCTTCTTGCTACATGTAGTTACATGTTGCATGTGCATGTGCATGTGCATGTATGCGGTGGACGATATTTAAGAATCCGTTAAACTGTTATATCATTTTTATAAACCCACTTTAATTATAAGGGTACGTTATAATTATAAAAGGTTAAATATTATAATGTATTATAATTATAATAAATTTTAATATATAATTTTTTATAATTTATAATATATTATTTAATTAATTAAATTATAAAAATTTTTTCATTATAAATATAATATATTTAACATTAAAAATTATTATAAAAATAATATATATTTCATTATAATTATAATATATTATAACGTTAAATATATTATAAATATAAAAAATAATTTTCATAATTTAATTAATTAAATAATACGTTATAAATTATAAAAAATTATATATTAAAACTTTTTATAATTATAATAATTATAACGTTAAATATATTATATTTATAATGAGAAAATTTTTACGATTTAATTAATTAAATAATATATTATAAATTATAAAAATATATATATTTAAATTTATTATAATTATAATATATTATAATATTTAACTTTTTATAATTATAACGTATTTTTATAATTAAAATATAAAGTTTTTACACGATATAAATATAATATCCCCGAATTTTTTTATTTTTTTAAAAATTAATAACTTTTTTAAAATAAAGTAAATAATTATTTAAAAATATATATTATAAATTTAAAATAATACTTTGATTTTAAATATTTTATTTAATTAAATAAATGTTTTTAAAATAAATTATAATTTTATAATTTTAAAAAAATTACTTTAAAAAAGAATTAAAATAAGTAAAAATTTAAATATAATAACGTTAAGTTTTTATATATAATATAAATTTATTATTTATTAATATTAAATATTATATTAATTTATTAAAATAAATTTAAAAATATTAAAAAAATTTTCTTTTTTTTCTTTCTTTTTTTCTTTTTTTTCTTTTTTTTCCTCCCCTCTTTTATATATATATTAATTAATATTATATTTATTTATTTAAATTTAAAGAATTATAATTATATTTTTTAAAAAAAAGATTTAATTTATCATTTTTTTTCTTTTTTTCTTTTCTTTTTTCTTTTCTTTTTTCTTTTCTTTTTTTCATTTCTTTTCTTTTCTTTTCCTTTCCTTTATATATATATATATATATATATATATATATTAATTAATATTATATTTTAAATTATATTTAAGATTTATTTATAATATATTTCTTTAAATTTAAAAAATTATAATTATATT
>MU400462.1:0-32425 GCA_022578955.1 Hypoxylon sp. FL1857
ATAAAAATCTTTAAAACTTAATATAATTTTATATATTTTTATAAAATAATTAAAATATAATTAAATCTTTATAAATAATTTAATTTAAATAATATTAAAATAAAAATATAATTAATAAATAAAGATAAAATATATTATTAATATATTTTTATTTAAAAAAATTTAAATATTTATAAGATTATAATTAAATAAATAATAAAAAACGAATTAAATTATAATTAAAATTATTTTTTAATATAAATTTAATATAACGATAAATTTATGATAAATAACGTTTTTAATTATTAAATGGTTATTTTATTTTTAATATATATAACGTTTAAAAAATTAAGTTAATATACCTTTTTTATTTATTTAATAATGTTTAATATAATAAGGTATATTCAAGGTTAAAAACGTTTTTAAACTTTAATCATTTTTTGATTTAAAAATGGTTATTGCCCCACCCCCTTTCCCGCTACGGTAGGTATGTAAGTAGTAACAGGCATTCTTGGCCCGGGATAGCAGAAGTCTATGCTTGTGCACACAAGCGATAACGATTTGGACCAGAGAACAGCCTTCTCGCGTGTTAGTGGAGCCTTGCATCTGGCGGTGTCGCTTCTCGACATCGTGGCCCCTGATAGGACGGGCTAGAGGTATACTTAATACAAGCTAGCTGGAGCGGCGTGGTTCTCTGATGGATCTAAGGGTCCGCGGCACGACCATGATAATCGGAAGATCTACCGTCGAATATACGAAGTCGGATATTGACCTGCAAAATTTGATCCTTCATTTTTATGAAGAGGCAAGTAGAAAGGATAGCCAGATGTCTGGCCGTGAGCCTTCCGGACCATTCTCCAGAGGTCTCCGCCCAGAGCATTGGAGGATTGACAGAGTGAGTTCCACGATGCGAAACGCTAGCGCGTGCGATTTGCCAGCTTCTTCTCGCGTGGCCAGCGCTCGGAAGTCGGGTCCTGGGCTTTTTACCTGGCTTCACCTGGTCCAATGTAACTACAGGTATGCCTGTGACAAGGCTCTAGATTCTACGTCCGACGATGGTCATTCGGGACGATTGATCACGGGACGGTGAGCGATGTGAAATGAAGAGAGAAATGTCTGTGTGGACTAAGTGGACTCTCCTCGGCCACTCCTCTCAACGGTGAAGCCCTGCCCCTCTGTGGGGTTGACATACGGAAGACGAAGGGTCTGAAAGGGTCCTTTTCGAGCCCTCGCTACCTATCTTTGTTGACCATTGTGGCGACTGAATACTCCCATCTTCGTCTAGACTGCTGTCCACATTCCACTTACGAAACAAAATATGGGCAACAAGCTGCATTAACCCATTCTTAATCGCGTGTTCCGTTGCTGAATTTCGGCGCTAGCCCCTAATAGCCCTATGAACCCGGGCCATTTGTGATATCTTCATAAGCCGATCTTCCGGAACGACCAGGACCAGTGCCATACCTCACTGCCGTACTGTACTAGCTGCTTTGCCCTATAGAACGGCCACTTGGATTGCCTCGTGTCTTTTCGGAGGCCAAGACATGGTACGGGAGGTAAAAGACCCTGGGAACATTTGCTGTTGGGACCCAGCTGGGTGCACATGCAGATTTACAGATGCTGTGACGTCACCTGGCATTTGTGGGGGGGAGGGAAAGATAGCATCCATCCTTCAATAGGGGAACTCGTACATGGTAGAACTACTTGTACCTACATGTAGGTATGATAACTGGTTTCAACAGCAAAATAAGCATTTCCTGAAATTCAAAACAAAGAAAAGTTATCCTCACAGTGAGAAATTTCAAATGAAGTGCGATAGCGGGCATATTGTGCCTGCCGATCAAACTTTAAGATGATTAAAAAGTAAAAGCTAGTCGAAAGGAGTTGGGAATTTTCGCCACCTTGGGATGGAGAGTCGCTCCGTTTTCGCGATCCCAGTCGGTGTCCTGTCAGTTAGGCTTGTAGCAACTTGGATGCCCTATGAATGTGAGCCTGCAGAAAAGCTGCTCCTCATCCGCTGGAGAAACGCACAAACGAAATGCGGTTTCTTAAAAAGCCACACAAATGGAGAGGGGCAATGGGCCGTAAATGTGACAGGCAGAGAACCGCGATCTTTTTGCCCGTCTGGTATGTACGAAGTACACGTACGAGTCCAGTGGGGACTCGGCATGTTGTCAACAGGGTTTAGAGCCAATCCTCAGGGTGTATATGATATCGAATATGGGGTGGTAAGACAAGACGGAACGACAATTTTGGACTGCCTAGGTAGAAATCTCATAGTAGCTAAGAGGTATGGGGCATCCAACCCTACCTGGGATGTGAGCATATGCGGGCAAGGCAGGTAGTACCTACAGTATGCGCGACTTGCGGTCCAGACCAATTGGGGAAATCGAACTGGTCGAATCCGAGTGGCAGTGTCGAATATCGAAGCTAGAAGCCAAAAACCAAAATGTGAGGCTTGACGGAGTTGAGCTTGCTTCTTGCTGATAAAGAGTGTGCGAGATATGAGCCGTGAGATCTTAAAATAAGTTAATATTACCACATGACGTCAGTGGACTTGCTTTGCTTGGAGATAATTACCTCCTTTGGGAACCTAATAAATCAGGATAGCCCATTGGCACAGCGGGATGGGTGTGTTGGAAGTGCTAAAATACGGCACACCCGCGCACACAATAGGAGTATATGTCCATTTATTACCTTTTCCTTCCTAAGCGGCGGCTGAAATACGAGAATAGCTTCCCAGCTCCCAGCTCCAACCTGGTTACGTCCCTGCCTCGCATCTAGGTAGTCGGTAAACCCATCTGTGTGGAACGTTTAGCCCGTTGCCCGCGACGTTACAAGCTTGGACCTTGCTCGATTGCCTCGAGTCTCGTGGATGTGGAATAGGTTGAGTTATGCTAGCCTTGCTAGTTACATGGCAATGGCGTTACCCCCCACAAACGCCTATGCACTTCCTCCGAAAATGCAAAATAGATTTCATTACAGGCCGGTATTAGGTACATGTAGATTTCCCAAGCCCAGCCGATCACTCTATTCGCCCGTATCTAACGCCTTGCAGCGCCTGCTGGGCGCTTTGTGCCGTAAAACGCAGTCAACTTGTTCGAGTTAAATTGTCCTAATTAATATCATCGTTCTGGGGGGTCAAGAAGTCAGCCTAGGCCTTCTACCCCTTATCCTAGATCTGATAAGTTAAATGTAGTCGTCCTGAGAATTGGGAGGGAGATTACGGTATACAGTACCTCGATCACACATGAACGCTTAGATAAAAGTTCTGTTAGCGCCGTAGGTTAATCTGCAGACTAGTACCGGGTAGGCAACAAGACCCTTCCCTTCTTTCTTCACAACATCTATATTTGGACAATGAGAGCAATTACCCCGACAAAGATGGCGTGGATGGCGTGGAAAGAATTGCGAAGGAGAATAAAAGACGAAAGAGAGATCTCGTCATCCTGGGCTGTTAGCGCCCAAATCTACCAAATACATGTACACAACGACGTACTTGTGCCGCTTCCTTAGTTGTCCAGAGTGGCAGAGTGGCAGAGTGGCTGGATGTTCGCCCCGGCTATTTCCTTTCCCCAAGCCGTACTTTCGCTAGGTGGTACCGGCCAGTCAGAAAGCGGCAAGAGTGGCTAGCACGTAGCGTGGTCCGTAGGCATTCTCTCGACCTCTCATCCTTCAGCGACCCCGACCCATTGTCCCCGCCTAATCTTCGCTTTCCCTTATTGCATCGTTTCTGCCAGGGTTCTAATTGGAAAGCTACGAAGGCCCACCCCGGCCAGTTAGGTTAACGCAGCGACCCTTGACATACATTTTGCGGTACACCTCCTCTCCCAGCCCGAGCCCTCGCCTCTCCACCCGCTCGCTTTCAAGCAGGGTCTCTCCTTAATCGACCAGAAGAGACCTCTTTCTTTCAGATCTATCTACCCATCACGTCCAAGTCACACAATCGTCCCTATACGACTACGACCTATTATTTACCTGTATGAGTCGAGTATCTCCATCGCTGTAGTATTATATATTCCAAACGTCGCTGTAATCAATCCGAGCTTGACACGGTTACCCAATCGCTCCCTTCCGCCGACCGCCGTCGAGGCGGGCACGCCGCGACTCTCTGCGATAACGACTTGTTCACTCTATTCCCTTTTTCTTTGCATTTGCTGTATCATCGACATCGGCATCGTCTGCTCCATGCGTTCGTAATAAGCTCATCCAGCGCCTGCCGAACGCTGGTCCGCCCGTTTTGTACCATTTACGATTGACAACCGGCACTCTTAAGACGATATAACCACCGAGGTCTTTGACCATGAGAGTAATGGCCGACGAGGAGACCTTGGTGGCCACCGCGGCCATCATTAGATCTCTTGCGGCCTCTTCCAAAGACCCAGCCTATGTTCCCGTCCCTATTGGCACCAATTCCCAAATCAAGCTCCCAGGTCGCGAAAGCCATGCCAAGGAATCCGTTGAACGTGAACTTTCCGCCCTTGTAGTCAGAATTCAGCAACTGGAAGCCAAGGCCAACCTCGCAAATGGCGCAACCTTTCCCGACACTCCCAACGAGACTTCTGAATCTCTTTTCGGTGAAGAGTCTCCTAGTCCCTTAGGTTCCAAGTCGTCATCAACGCGAAGAGGACATCCGGTCCTCCCTCCTATCCGAAATGGCTCTGGCGAAGAACGTGCCGTTAAGGTCCTTCCTCTCACAAATGAGGACCTCGAAGGACTGCACGAGCGCGTTATAGACCAATCCAAGATTCTCGACAACCAACGTCAAGAGCTAACAAATGTCAATGCTCAGCTCATAGAGCAAAAACAACTGCAGGAGAAGGCACTTGAGCTTATCGAGAAGGAACGGGTTGCCGCTTTGGAACGCGAATTATGGAAACACCAAAAAGCTAACGAAGCCTTCCAAAAGGCACTGCGTGAGATTGGCGCGATTGTCAGCGCCGTCGCACGAGGTGATCTTACTATGAAGGTTCGGATGAATACCGTAGAAATGGACCCGGAAATCACGACTTTCAAGCGAACTATCAACACTATGATGGACCAGCTTCAAGTCTTCGCCAGTGAGGTCTCGCGTGTCGCACGTGAGGTCGGCACGGACGGAATACTCGGCGGCCAGGCCATGATCGAAGGCGTCGATGGAACTTGGAAAGAACTTACAGACAATGGTAGAGCACCTTGCTAAATATTCCCTGGGACTTGCTAACACCTGCATAGTCAACGTTATGGCTCAAAATCTAACCGATCAAGGTTCGTTCCATATAAGTTCCATTCTGGGCTATCGCTAATTAATACCTTCAGTGCGAGAGATCGCGTCAGTGACGACTGCTGTCGCCCATGGTGATTTGACTAAGAAGATCGAGCGTCCCGCCAACGGTGAAATCCTTCAACTCCAACAGACCATCAACACTATGGTTGAGCAACTGCGTACGTTCGCATCCGAAGTCAGTCGCGTTGCACGAGATGTAGGCACCGAAGGTATATTAGGGGGCCAGGCCGATGTAATGGGTGTCCAAGGTATATGGAATGAATTAACGGTAAACGTAAACGCCATGGCGAATAATCTCACAACCCAAGTACGCGATATCGCGAAGGTGACCACGGCAGTCGCCAAGGGAGACCTCACCCAGAAGATTCAGGCCGAGTGCAGGGGCGAGATCTTTGAGCTCAAGTCAACTATCAACTCCATGGTTGAACAGTTGTCACAGTTTGCACGCGAAGTCAGCAAGATTGCAAGGGAGGTCGGCACAGAAGGTCGTCTCGGTGGTCAAGCTACGGTGAATGATGTTGAAGGTACCTGGCGTGATCTCACCGACAACGTCAACGGCATGGCCATGAATCTCACAACACAAGTACGAGAAATATCCAAGGTTACCACAGCCGTCGCAGCAGGCGACCTATCCCAGAAGATCACTGTCGAAGTCAAGGGCGAGATGCTAAGACTCAAGCTCACAATAAATTCCATGGTGGACCGCCTAAGCAAGTTTGCTTTTGAGGTCAGCAAAGTGGCTAGGGAAGTCGGAACCGACGGAACTTTGGGTGGTCAAGCCCGAGTTGATGATGTGGAAGGCAAATGGAAAGACCTCACCGAGAATGTCAACACGATGGCCTTGAACCTTACGTCTCAAGTACGAGGCATATCGACCGTTACTCAAGCCATCGCTGATGGCGACATGAGTCAGAAGATCGATGTCCAGGCGAAGGGCGAGATACTTGTTCTGAAAGAGACGATCAACAACATGGTTGACCGCTTGTCAGTATTCTGTAATGAAGTGCAACGCGTAGCAAAGGACGTCGGTGTAGATGGTAAAATGGGCGGCCAGGCAGATGTTGGAGGACTTAAGGGACGATGGAAGGAAATCACGGCTGACGTTAACACGATGGCGACGAATTTGGTGAGGTTCCCTTCTACACCTAGTTGAAGGATGTATAAGCTAACTGTTTCACAAGACCACCCAGGTGCGAGCTTTTGGCGACATTACTAACGCTGCTACCGACGGAAACTTTACGAAGTTGGTGGACGTTGAAGCCTCTGGCGAGATGGATGAGCTCAAACGCAAGATCAACCAGATGGTGTACAACTTGCGAGACAGTATCCAGAGAAACACGCAGGCAAGAGAAGCGGCCGAGCAAGCGAACAAGACCAAGTCCGAATTCCTCGCAAACATGTCTCACGAGATCCGAACTCCTATGAATGGTATTATTGGAATGACTCAGTTGACTCTCGATACAGACCTTACGCAATATCAGAGGGAGATGCTGAATATTGTGAACAACCTAGCCAACAGTCTGTTGACTATTATTGACGACATATTGGATCTTTCAAAGATCGAGGCTCGGAGGATGGTTATAGAAGAAATCCCGTATACGCTGCGGGGCACCGTCTTCAATGCCTTGAAGACGTTGGCTGTCAAGGCCAACGAGAAGTTCTTGGACCTCACATATCGGGTCGACAGCTCTGTGCCTGATTATGTGGTTGGCGATTCCTTCCGTTTACGTCAAATCATTCTCAATCTCGTCGGCAACGCCATCAAATTCACAGAGCATGGCGAGGTGAGCCTGACGATTCGGAAAGCCGAAGGCGCCCCTCCGAAGGACCCACGCGAGTACGCCATTGAGTTTGTCGTTTCAGACACGGGAATAGGCATACCGCCAGACAAGCTCGACTTGATTTTTGATACTTTCCAGCAAGCAGATGGGTCGATGACTCGTAAGTTCGGCGGTACCGGCTTGGGTCTATCGATCTCGAAGAGGCTGGTTAATTTGATGGGTGGAGACGTCTGGGTCAAGAGTGAATTTGGCAAGGGCAGCTCGTTCTACTTCACATGTGTGGTCAAGCTAGCAGATGGTGAAGTTGCATCCATCGAAAAGCAGTTAAAACCGTACAAAGGACACCAAGTGTTGTTCATTGACAAGGGACGTACCCAATATGGAAGGGAAATTGCCACCATGCTGCAGAGGCTTGGCCTGGTACCAGTCGTCGTTAACACTGAAGGAAATCCCAGCGTTCCCGGTTCAGACGACCCACCGTACGATGTTATCATCGTTGAGTCTATCGACACTGCTCGTAAACTAAGAGCCATCGAGGATTTCAAATATCTCCCGATTGTGCTCCTGGCCCCGGTGGTCCATGTCAGCTTGAAGTCTTGCCTAGACCTAGGCATTACGTCTTACATGACCACTCCTTGTAAACCAATCGACTTGGGCAATGGAATGGTTCCCGCCCTGGAGAACCGTGCTACCCCGTCATTAGCTGACAACACGAAATCCTTCGAAATCCTTCTCGCCGAAGATAACAGGGTCAATCAAAGACTTGCCGTGAAGATTCTTGAGAAATATCACCACGCAGTCACCGTGGTTGGAAACGGTTTGGAGGCAGTGGAAGCTGTCAAGAAGAAGAAATTCGACGTCATCCTTATGGATGTGCAGATGCCAATAATGGTTTGACACCCATGGGGATTCCTTGAGTTATGATATGGCTTGCTAACTATATATAGGGCGGTTTTGAGGCTACTAATAAGATACGAGAATATGAACGCAGCCTTGGTTCACACCGAACACCGATTATCGCACTCACGGCGCACGCTATGATGGGAGATCGGGAGAGATGTATCCAAGCCCAAATGGATGAATACTTATCCAAACCTCTGCAGCAGAACCACTTGATACAGACTATCTTAAAGTGCGCAACCCTCGGCGGTGCACTTCTCGAGAAGAACCGAGAACGCGAGCTAGCCCGTCAAGCTGAGCAGAAAAACAACGGCGGCAAACAGAATGGGTCGGCACTCATGAGACCTAGTTTGGAAGGTCGCTCGATAACGTCAAACGAACCACTGATGGGAACCATGGAGAGCCCATCTCTTGTCACGGCGAATCAGGACGATCCGCTGCATAGGGCACGTTCAACCCTCTCTGAACCTTGCGTTCAAAATGACTAACTTGCGGTCATCGGTTCAGCTCCTAATAAGAGCTCACAGTAACTGATCAGTCTCAAATGCCGGAGAGGCTCAAGGAGCCGTGACTCCGCTCGGGGTCGTGTACCCCTTTCCTACTCATCCGGCACTGTGTCACAATCAAGATCGTTTCTTGATCATTCTCACGATACCCAAGACCTATGAGAATGCCACCAGTTGCAGTTACCACCACCTATCTTTCTTGTACTCTCGTTACTCAAACTTGATTACGGAGTGGTGTACACTTTGGCTGTTGTTGCTCGTTCTCAGGTCTATGTCCTTATTTATTTACGACGCGCAGGGGGGTGAACAGGATGTGCGGCTTTTGGGGAGGAGCTATTGCAATCGTCGGTGTTTCATTGGGCGTTCTCTGCTTTATGTTTTGTCATTGGTCATGTGTCGTTTGCGAGTATCTTAGTCATGGTCAATTCCTCGACGCTGCTGGCTGTCATCGGGCCACCGAGGGGAATTTTTTCTCAAGGGAACACGAAGTTTTTTGGATTGAATAACAGCATGTTAGATTCCTATTGGAGTCTTCCTCGTGGCGGTTCGTATCATATAAGGAGTATATATAGTGTTGGGCCCTGTATCATGGAATTCAGTCGGTACTTCCTATGTCCGTTACTAGCCTCGCGTGTTGAACGAAAAGAGAGAAAGGGGGGAGGATACAACTGCGCCTCTATGAATTGAATAGGACATGGTGTCTGTTAATGGACAACCTATTACGAGTTGCCGATTTATCTATTTTTACGAGTATTTGATTACCTATTTGATGTGCAAAGTCTTGAGAATATGTACTATGGTTTATGCCTCGACTTATTTTCCTTTGAGATTTGAGATATATTTCGTTCCTCGCAGTCGACCCTACCGCCACGTTATCATGTAAATAAGAAGTCATCTATAGTTTCCGAGACCCGATATAGGCTTGTCCAATTTGCACACTTCTCGCTTTATTCAACATAGCATAGCAGTCCTCTTCCAACTACAGATATGATATCTGAGCAACTTGTATATTTTCTGCGGCAGTGGTATATCTAGCCATATCTGGAGGCCTAGCTATCCATCACGCACCGCCGCCAAGCCCACACTATGATGTCTAGGAACGATAACAGACTCTGCTGTAAGCGGTTACCGTCTTGAGTCAGCCGCGTAAATAGTGCTAATATTGCCCTGGCTTAAGATCAATCTTAGAGTTTCACGTGGCTAGCAGCCATGCTAGTGTCGATCAGGGGCCGTTGCGACCAGTAACAAAGGAATTCATGATAAAGAAAGGCCACGAGGGATTCGTCTTTGTCTTCTTTTCCCCTGAGAGAGAGGCGTGGACCCCTAGACATACTGTACCTCGAAGGTTACTGTCGAGGACGACGACCTTTGAGTTGGCCCGGCTCTAAGAGTGCACTCATAAGAAAGGGTCTAGTAAGGGGGCCTGCCCAGACTTTCATCAGCCTTTTAAATAAGAGCTAGTCACTCTTCTCCTTGCAATAATATACGAAAAGGGGAGGGTTCATATTATCACGGTATTTGAGGGTTCTACCGAATCGAACTGGTATGCCAACTTGATTGACGTTAATTAACTTGGCCAAGCAATTGGAGTGGATGTTGGCAGTAGCCCCTAATAAGGATATCATACGTCAGAGTCATGACATAGAGGCGCAGGAGTGTCTTTTCAAGGTGGCATCCAGTCCCGGCTAGACGCCGATGACTGCTCTGAGCGAGGATTCAGCGTAGTGACCAAATCACTGACTTCATGTTACCATTTATAGATACTATCTACTAACACGAGAATATTTCCCGACTAGATAAATATATTTTGCTACTTGATGGAACAGCTAAGCTGGAAATATTAGTAGAACGGCAGTTTAAAGCTCAGGGGTTTCAAAAGGGGTTAATCCAAGGCTTTTTATTTGGCGGCTGGTTAGTTCAAATCAACCTGTGAAATTGTCGTTTAATCGAGTATTATATATTAGTTATTCGGTTTTATTTAGTTCATATAAAGTAAACGAAGGTAATTGGGCAGGTAGGTACCTAGGTAGGTAGGTATTCGGTCTAGCTTGAGAGACAGGGAAGACCCCGTTGGGCTGACCTCGCTGCGAGGCTTATACTAACAAAGATGTGTAACACAATAGAATAGGTACCACAGTGTTAGGCTATATTAGATCTTTGCTTGGTGATTCTAGTCGAGGAGCTTTAGTATCCCCTATAATGAATGGGCTTGACGGTGTCCACTGGAATCGTGGTGTAGGTGTTTCCTACCCCTTTCCAAGCCAGATATGAAAGTCTAACAATCTGCTGCTACAATCATATCTATCACCTTAAGGACGCAGAAAAGCTTCATTCAACGAAAAAGTCTCCTTAACAGGATTTCCTCCAGCAGCATTTATTGGGAGGAGCTTTCGGAACCTCTCCGGTTATTTCTATATATCTTAGTCTAGACCGCCTAAGCATAGGCCGTCTCCTTCGTATGATATGGATATTATCCAATGTCTTACTAGCAGAATTATATGGACCATTCTCGATCTAATATGATTCTCTAGATCCTTGATCCTTCAGGATTGGGGCATCCAGGACTATCCATGAGAAATTCATGGCATGGAAGACATCAAGTTACGCAGGGGTGTACCATTCGGTGTGTATATGCCTCACGTTAGTGTCGTCCTACACTATAGCATGTGAGCTTTACGGAAATAAGGAAGGCATACTGCTCCTTTTATGTAATATAGGAGGTAGATCGTTGTGTCGTGGCAGCACAGCTAGATAAAAGGGTAGGGTAACTCTACGACCGGGGAACCTTATGGTTGTCCTCGGCAAGCATAGTTCTTTGGGATGGTATGATATACAGTCACAGTAGCACGTCAGTGAGTCTTAAGTCGCGAATTGACTCACGAGTGATTGTGGGGTTTGGTCCCCGGAGCCAACAAGCCTGGCGACCTTACTGGATATCCCCAAGCTAGCAAGAAAATATCCCGTACAACCCTCCAATCCCGGATACCAGTATATTCTCGACGTCTATTTCTAAATATACCATAAGGTCCAGAGTGCTGGTTAGACCAATCAGGGTTCGTCGGTCTATGGGGTGACACCGATTATCTCCATCGGCGATGTGATTAGCTGAGCAGGGCCTAGACGCGTTCGACCGTGTGCCTTGTGATGCGTGTTCTCGTGTCATCCATGGGGTAAAGATATTGCTCCGTTGTTTCATGGCCCATCAACTGCTCCCGGAACCTAATCCGGGGGTAGATGAGGCGCCCAGAGGAGGTCGGGAGATATAATATGCAGGTATCCTAAATAGCTAAGAAATGAGTTCCGTTGATGGAACGGAGGGAGCTCCGATTCCTATCCATGTGATAAGTTATCGTCAGATTATCGGACCACTTTGAGATCCTAGGACTGACTCCCGAGAGTCAGGTATAAGTCCATTACGAATCTATTTTGTTGGTTTGGTCGATTGAAGCCTCAATTCGCGATGTCTTCAAAAGGACACGCGTGAGCTTATGGATCGAGTAGTGGGTCTGTCTGCTGGCCGCGGACGGCTTATGGGTTAGACATACATATGGACGTTGTCTATTCTTACGAAGCGGGCCGTCCCTGGAAGGTACTCGGTAGCTGATGACCCCCAAGATCCTACTGTAAAACAGCACACGACGGGATCACTCCACATTAAGCTAAACCACGGGCCACACTTTATCAGGCCGGCAAGTGCTATCTACTGCTCTCGGAGAGAGCTCATCGTCAAGGATCATTGGATGTTTTTGACTCCGACGTCATCCCCTGAACCAGTAAAGTAGGTACCTACCTAGGTACACTAGTAGTCTGCCCACGGACCTCCCCTGCAATCTACACTACCTTATGTACATGTAGGACTATGGAGCCCCTCCCCCCTGAACAGAGCTCTTCTGTTTAACTAGGTGCCTATATGGATATATCATGCAAAGCCAGGATATCTTGACGTCTTCTTAATATGAGGCAGTCTACTTCTAGTTAGGGGGGATATCATCACGATAGCAAGGCCTAGTCGTACTCCACCACACCAATTAGGGAGTGATGCCTACATGTATGTACTGCTACCGAAAAGGACTGGACCTGATCGAAATGTTTCCCAACATTACCACTCTGCTTTACGAGATATCAGGAAGATAAGTTTCATAAAACGACATCTTTCGAGCTTATCAGCCCACGTTCTTTACATGATCGTGTGTTCGGCACCTCGAGTTGCTGTGCCTCACATATGTACGTCAGCTACAATATGAGCCTCATTCATTAAGAGCTCTCTTGTGGTAGGCCCAATGGAATTGGCCACCGCCGTTTTAACACTAATGCCAGAGCTCGCAGCTCGCCTCTTGTATGTCACATCGTGCCTGCTATGGTGGGATCGAGGATCTAGGCACATCGTCTGATGCAATAGATGCTCCAATCTATGTCATTCTATCTACAAATGGATCTATAACGCCAGCGTCTTTGCGGGGTAGTGACATAAAAGCTCCTCCCAAGCTTGTGGAATACTCTACATGGAACTTTGGGGACCAATATACATATAGGGCCTGGTGTAGTGGCAAATTAGTTGTTAAGACTGACAGTGAGCGTATAGTCTAGCTTGGGTACTCCTTTGATCTGCGAGAGAACCCTTTTGTCTTGATTCTAGGGGAACGATACAGTGGAGATCCCCGGTTGAATAAGCACGAGAATAGCTTGATGAATGTGAAGAAACGGCATATCACTTCTTTGGTTCAGGCCCGTTCTCTTTAGGGCCGGCTTTCTTCTCTTGACTTGCGGCGATACGGTCAGGATCACCCTCAATTGACGCCAGCAAGGCATCGAGCTTGTTCTCTAAACTGGTAAGGCTCGCTTCTAGAGCTGCAGCTTGCTGTTCACCCCTGTTCAGAGTAGACGTTAGCTGCGTGATTCTTCAGTGTCCTCAGCAGAGATTAATGAAAGTGGCGTGTGAACTTCTGATCTGCCACCGAGATGAGGCTGGAAGTAGACTAGGGAGCCTCTTGACACCGTGCTGTGTAACCAGTGGGGAGCTTGTAGGGCCAGTCGTCCGACAATGGCCATGACAATAGACACGCCACGTCGAGACAGAGGACTCATCATTTCAAGACATCAAGATTGATATTGCCATTGAAAGGGACCAGTGTAACCTAAACATCTTCGCTAGGCTGTCTTGGCGTGGAGTAAAGTGCTATTGCTAGCCGTTTAGGTACTACCCAGCGGAAATGCGAGTAAGACAGTCAGCCACGTTGTCTGCCCGGGGACTTCCACGATGGAAATGTAGTACGCTGATGGGGAAATATCGATAAGAATGAACTGTTTTCCCCATGCAGATGTTGGACCCAGGTGGGATTCGGCTAAGGGAAGTGCGTGTGATTTTGATTCGGATTAGTTGTGGCTACTAGGCCGGGATCTAGGCCTTGATGCAGACAGGGGTTTGCACAATGGGGAAATATGGCGCTTATCATGCCAGCACGTATGCAAAAAGGGATTTTTGGCGTGATGCGAAGGATGGACAAACCAGGGTCTAGAGGTGATTGGCATCATGGACGATGGGACATCCAAGGCGGATTTGAGCATTTCCATGTGGCCACAATACTGAACCTTCAGGCCGGGAATAATCAACTCTAGGGGACTTGATGAGATCGACTGTTGATCTCTCCACGAACTCCTTTGAACCGATAACAAGGCTGTGGTAGTAAGCGTGTAGACGTACCTAAGAAGGTCTGTGAATGCCTAATTGCCGTAATCCATGTTAGATCAGGAACCATGCGATGCTCAGGACCATCCTATACGGCGTGTTGACTTACCTTAGCAATCTCTGCTTCTGTCGACGTAGCTGAGGCGGAGGCATTTGCTGAACTGCCATTGGGCTCCAGAGCCTTGGACGACGAGGCGTCTTTGTCCGACGGTGATTTGGACATGGTTCGGTGGCAAAGCTACTGTAGCAGCCTTGTTTCGCCTACGGTAGTAGCTGCGAGGTACTGTAGAAGATCGCCCGGTTCCAAGATCCGATGTGGATCTTGAAAACGAACTGGCGATTGGTGAAAGCTCTTAGAAAGGGGGAGTCGTTTTTGCCACCCAGCGCGTTTCTCGGAACTGTACGGTACGCTATAGAGATCATGCAGTGATAAAAAAAAATTGAGAGGTGGAGATTTGGAGAGAGGATTGCGCAGTACGGCTGGATCCGAGTGGTTTCTTGATAGGGCCAACTGTCAGCCTTCCCCCACGTGAGATCAATTCAAGGGGATTTAATATGAAAAGACGCTGATGCGACTCTCTGTACAATATGTATGCAAAAATGGCCTTATTTCCAAAGATCGGCGGTAAAACGGTGGCCTTAAACGCTGATCTTCTCTCCAGCTGGCTAATTACTCCGACGTCAAGAGGGCTGATTGTCTTTCACCCCTATGGCCTAGATCTCTGGATCTCGGCATTTTATAACGTTACTCGACGTCTGGGATATGCTGCCATTGGTTGCGAGGGGACTGCAGTGAAATGGCGAAGCAGCTTTTAAGGGTTCGCGGGTATGTATGATTATCAAAGGGTCAAAGGAGACGGGCAAGACGGGTATCGCATCGTATCTACTCTGTACATAGCTAGTTCTTACACAACCACGTGTTTGATTCTCTTTGACATAGCTGATCCTAGCATGAAGCTAGCGAGTATGCTGTTGTCGTCGGCGCTAGGTCAGGTAAGCTTTGTCGGATTGGGGGGGGCATTCAAGCTTTAAGGGTACGTCAGCTTGGATGGCAATGACAAAGAATTCCATTCATTTCGACGGGGAAATTGTGACGGGGGGCCCAGATCCCCTCCTCGAAATGCCAAATGCCCATGGCTATGTCCTTGTCTGTGTGTCCTTGCCTAAGCCCATGCCCATGTGGGTGGATATATGCATCAGAAAGGATTAGAAGCCCCCATACGAAAATATTACGTAAACCCATACAGCACAATTGATCAGGTGATTCTCTGTCATGGCAGTCACTGCCCTCACTGCCCTCGCTGCACTGGGGAAGGATCAAATCGATAGCGCGAATCGATTGGCGGGCATTAATTCGATGTCCTTATTCATGTTGCCTTCGATGTTCATTGATGTTCGTACCTACAACATTGAATTCGCTCACTGCCCTCCAGAGTCGCCGCCCACTACAGTGAACTTGTCGAGACTGTCTCTCACTGTGGAAGCATATCTAACCCAACATATCCCCCAATCTCGATCCTGTCCCACAATGACGACCCCTATGATACATTTAGGACGGATATTGCCTTCTAATCTTCTCGTCCTCCTTCGATCCAATCTCGAACCCAGCCTATGGCAGCTGCCCTTGTAGACAACTTGACATCTAACAGTTGCTCAAAATACCACAATGCCGGGACCGTGATAGATGCCCTTTCCCTTCTCTCCCTCCTCTAGTGGGGTGTGCGAGAGGGGCACAATCGCCGATATTTTGAAAGTGGATGCAATAGGCAATAGAAAACATCTGACGGAGTCCAGGAGTCTGGGGTTCGTTAGCTTGGGATACGCCAAGAACTTCGATCCCGGGCTGAAAATTCGATTGCAGCACCCTGCCCTCTTTTAAGCTTCTCCAATCTCATTGGCGAGCTGTTGGCAGCCCTCTTGGCTCCCGTCTCTTCTCAACATTGGCTAGTGGTCCGGCGCCCCGATATCCACAATCGAAGAGGTACCTACAACCTGCCTGTCAAGAATCGCATCATCGTCACCACCGGTCCGCTGGGTGACTGCAACAGGGACCAGTCCCCATTAGGAACCTGGGTTCTTCCCTAATGGGCGACCATATGAGCAGACAGACATAGAACTCAACTTCCCATGGAGTCAAGCGGCTCTCTTGCTATCAGATACGACGTTAAAAAGGTACGTCGCGAAGGGAAGATGGCGGCGAGCTCGGGAGCGTATACACATCCCGGCAAAGAGACACGAGACGAAAGCAACCCACAGCCAGGCATTTCCTCTCATTTGTCGTCAGCTTCGGCCAGCGATCTCGATCTCCCCCTTCAGCCTGCAACCTTTTCTTTTGTCCCTTGGCCGCTGCTGTGCCATACATAACACCATACGCTTGATTTGTAACTAGGGTCGGCTTCCCTTCGTGAGTTCATCTCAACCAGAATTCTAGGGAGATAGACGACCCTTTTTGAGCTGGCAGAACTGCCTACGGAGCACCAAGCTTTAGCCCCAACTAGGCTGCATGAGCTTGATTCTCAACATTGCTTTTATGGGCCGTGGAACTAGTCAGAATACGATCTCCTAAGGAAGAGTCACGCTCCTGAGCAGTCTCGCCCTGGGCCGGGGCTGCAGAGCGTGACCTCAGGCCTCGATAGATACATACACATCCATCCACATCCACATCCATCCAGGCCCTAATCCAGGACCTCACCCAGGTACCGTGTCCACCGGCCGACATATTACATATTGGCCATCAGCCCATCAGGCCATCTGTGCTTGCATGATTCCAGGACCTCCCGCCGGCCAACTGAGGAACGGGAGCTAGTCCTGTAGGTGAGTTCTATATTTTCCCTTCAAGCAAGCGCTAGCTTTTCTGGGTCTTTGCCGCAACCGTTATTTTTCTGTTTTTCCCTTTTGCTGTCACACATGCGAAGTTCTTCGATTCTCGTCGATTGCGCTACTCATCGAGATCTGGAAAATGCAGAGGGATCGTATATCACCACAGCAGCCCAGGATCCAGAATGCCAAATTTCCACATTTCCCTTGAACATTGCCATTGACCATTACGGGGCAAACAGACAAATCCGATTTCCAACCCTTTAATGCCACAACATAACGATCTCGCAATCCGCACCACAGCACGCGCATCCCAACCGTAGCGTACCTCTATTTGCTTCGAGCAGAGAGCTCATTTAGTTAGCTATCTCGGTATTTTCATACCCGCGCACTCCTGTAATTCTAGACCCCACGCCCCACATCCAAACTTCGCATCAAACCCACGACGCGTCTCCATCTTTTACGTAGCTTCGGTTCCCCCTTGACTGCTGCTGGCCCAGGCAGTTGGTTATCCGCCTCGAAGGCAAGCAATCTCGACATTGCCCCCAGTAGGCTGGTTATTAGACCAGTTATCATTCGGTGAGGAGAGGCCACTCGCCTATGAATGTTGGGGTGTCGCGGAAGAGGTTGAGTTGTCATCAAGCCCTTTCGATTTGTTAGCCAAAGAGAACGACGCCGATTCGTAACACCTTCACTCAACAAAATAAATTACGTACTCCGGGTTGCGTCGTGATCGTCACCCGCACGGGCAGTCGGGCAGCCTGATGCTGAATTGAAATTTCTAGCGATTGATCCGCAGATACGCGGCCAAAATCAGCTATATGAATTCCCTCGAAGCCATCTTCGGCGAGCTAGGCATCTCTCAGTACCTCGACGCCTTCATAGACCAAGGCTTCGATTCGTGGGAAACGATTCTGGACATCACCGAATCTGACCTGTGAGTTTTGTTGTTGCCCTGTCATAATTGCTTAAAGCGGTCATTGGCTGACGTGACGCCACTCAGGGACGCACTTGGCGTGAAGCTCGGCCATCGAAGAGTAAGGCGGCCCCTTAGGCAACGGCCAGAAGAGACGGGATACTAACTAAGCCAAAGAAACTCCAGCGTCGAATAGCAAATTACCGGGGTGTTGCACCCGAGACGTCCTTAGTATCGCCAACGCGCACCAGCATCGAAGATGCCAGGCTCGAATCGAACCGAACCGAGTCCGTCAAGACCGACAAACCAGACGGGGCGGCCGTAGCGAAACGTAAATATAGACGGCACCCAAAGGTTCGTCCTTTACTATATATAGCACATTGTGGCTCCCTGATTGGGTAGCCTCCGTGTACTGCTACATACCAGAGTGTGAACATATGTCTGACATTGCAAAAAGCCAGATGAAAATGCCCCAGAGCGCCCGCCCTCGGCGTACGTGCTGTTCTCGAATAGTAAGTCATTCTCCGTATTGAACGCCTCGTACTTCTTTTTTATGGATTTATTATTTGATTTAGGGACTACTTGCTGACAGATACTAGAAATGCGAGAGGACTTAAAAGGTCAAAACCTGACTTTCACTGAGATAGCCAAGTTAGTTGGTGAGAATTGGCAAAACTTGACTCGGGATGAAAAAGAGCCGTTTGAAAGACAGGCACATGAGGCAAAGGAGAGATATAACCGTGAGCTAGCAGATTATAAGAAAACTGCTGAGTATAGAAAGTATTGCGACTACTTACATGAGTTTCGTAAAAGACAAGCGGCTCAATTGCAAGGTAACGTATCACCAGCACCTTCATGATGTTTCAGCATGCTCAATTCTAACACTGATAATAGAAAAAGACGTTTCTAAACGTTTGAAAACAGAGTCTGATAGTTTTCGTGGTAGTAGTACTAGTGGTGGCTCAACGGGGGCTAGCGGTACGACCAGCGGTACAGTTAGCGGCTCTGATAGCCAGCCTGGTAGTGAGCCTCCTCCTACACGTCAGCAGAGGATGGGTTCATCAGCCTCCACCGTCGAAAGTAATTTCTCACCATCACTGAATGGGATACACCATGATGATTTATTACACTCGCCGAGGACACTGTCATACGATGAATCGATCAACGGGCGACCACGTGGGCTGTCGAGTCCTACTTCTCGTGACCCCTCTATCCTTTCAAGTCGTCGACCTGGTTGGGCTGAGAGTCAACGAGTATATGGGGAGTCTACGAACGCGGCGATCTCTTGGTTTGATCCCAGGGGTACCCAAGGTACACTCGTTCATTCGCCAGAAAGTGGACTGCCTAGCTCTGCTACAAATCATGGTGGACCTAGTCGCGGATCAAGATCTTCTGGTGCATCTATGTCGCGGCCACCGTCCTTGAAGACTGAGCAATCCTCAACTGGAAGCATTAGTTCGCTTAATTCTTGCCCCGTCCCAAGAACACCAAGTGATGCCTCGCTACCAATACATGCTCTGCTATCATCGAAACCAGAGCTTCCATATGCATCAGGTCCAGGGCCTTCAACCTCACCGGCGCAGTTACCGATACTTCAAGCCCAGTCCGGCCGTCCGCCGGGCGACCATCTGAGTAGCAACGGTATCGAAGCCCGGGGTAATGGTATGTGAATTAAATGGAATCTGATTTTTACAACTAACACTGGTAATAGGATATCATCCCGGGCCAACTACCAATTTTTCAACGCCAGGTCTTCAGAAGGAAGCCATTTTCGGTATATCCGCCGAATCAAAGCCGCCTACTTCTTCAAAGTTAGGCGGCCCAACCGAGAACAGTCTCGACGGAATCAGTGCTTTACTTAAAGCGCGAGAAATCGTTGACCGGCGATAAACCGGTCATGGATCATCGCTCTATCCCTTTATTTTCCTTTCTCGTGGATTTCTGCACTAATCACGTTTGCATATTAAGGCTAGGCTCGGCTCGGCATGGTATTTACGAAATATCTTGAACAGTTATGACAGGAATTACTAAGGGAAACGAGCGTTTGGAAATTGCAACACGACATGACATCTAGAGGCCATCATCGACAGTTATTCAAGCTCTCGGGGCTTGCGTTGCTTTGCTCCGGAGAGCCCGATAAACTGCGAATGCGGAGACTACAAAGCTACTTAGCTAAATATCCATTTTTTTTTTAAACTCCCATGAGACCTGAAGAAGCCGATTACGAAAGAAGGATTCCCACGTTTACCATTGACAATGCTGCACGATAAGATGTGACTACTATCAGTACTACCATCACTACGGGGTTAACATATAGGAGTTGACTAGGAACTGCTATTAGGAGGCACTATGAGAAAGAAATGAAAAACTCAGGGGGCGTTTTTGGGTGTCTAGGGCTTTAGGTAATCTTGTCGATTATGAGCTCATCATGGGGCAAGGGTTCTTATCCCTGATGGTGAAACACGATCCTCAGGGCTCCCTATTATCTGGATTCCTATGCGTGCCATGGCCTTTCTCGATATATTTTCGCTACGTTGGGTAGAAGGGACTCAGTATGGCGAGGATATCGAGAAACGGCTAGCATGCGACGTCCTAGCCGGTGATATGAATCTGGTGTGGAAACCAGACTATATGATACGTTATTATAAGCTACATAGTTCAAATAACAAAAAATGGGTATCCTATTCATGAATTCTAAGGCGTCCTTGACAATGAGTTGAAAGTCGTGTACCTAAGCTTATCCCTACCTCACTGCTCTAGGGAAAGTACTATTTAGGTAGGAGGGCTTGTATAACGAAGCTCACTTTATGCTTTACAACCGGGACAGTTCGGAGCTGAAATGAAATGGAAAAAAGAGGGCTTGATAGGCACGCAATTAAGCATACACTCCATACATATACTATTCATTCATCATCCCGTATTAACCAGTGTTGGTGGTTCGCCGACCACAAGCCGTCGTTATGAATGGCCATACAAAACGTCCGCCTGCTTGCCCGGTCCAAATCGTCATAACACGTAGATAGGTATTTTTTCCCCTTCCCATGATCAAACCTCGCCCGTCACCTCCGCGCTCCAGTCCTTGCGGATCTCGAGCTCCATCAGCTCGGGCGTGTTCTCAATAACGAGACCCTTCTCGTTGGCGAGATGCAGCAGACAGATGAAGCAGAAGCTCGTCGAGATGTCGTCCATGGTCGACTTGGGGTACACGGCCTGGAGGTTGTTCATGACGCTCGTGAACTTGAGCGGTGGCTCCTTTGATTTCTCCGCTTCTGTCGGCGGCGTGGGAAGTCGAGAGCGGTCGCCATCCTATTATGATGTGTTAGTTAGATTTGAAGGGAGCGTAGACCCGAAAATAGTTGCAACTAAGTCTTACCTCTGTGACCTCGGGCAATCCCATGCCCTTCCAGAGCTCCTCCTTCAGCCTTCGTACGTCGACCTTCTTCGCCACGCGGGCGTACTGGACGTACTCGGGTCTTAATCTGCGCGTTGACGTGACAAGTTGCGTTCCGAACCCGCCTGTCGTCATGCCGTTATCGAGCATGCCCGTAATGCCGATATCCTGTGTGACGGGCACGTCGGCACCGGGCGAGAAGTGATCCCTGGCGTCCGCAAATTCCAGGTCATCGTCGTCATCCAGCATACCGCCGCCCGGCAGCGGCATCTCATCATCGAAGAAGTTGGCGTCGTAGTCGCCCTTGGGCAGCACCGTGTCCTGCTCGGTGCTCTGGAGGGGCTCTCTCTGCGCCCAGAAAGCCTCGTCCATGTCGCCCGCCGCGACATTGTTATCCTGCTGGCCGTTGTTGTTGTTGTTGTTGTTGTTACCAAATAATCCGACCTTATTGCCAAAGCGGTTACGGCGGCTCATGCGAGCCTTGGGTTTGAGGAACAGGCTAAGGAGCTGCTTCGAGTTGAAATGTTTGTCATCCGGGAGCAGATTCCGAGTTTTGGACTTCCAGTCTTTCTTGGGCATGGATATGGCTGAGTTGCTCGTTGCCTGCGTGAAGATGGTCTCGGCTAGTTTCTGGTCTAGAGGAGACTTGAAGTCAATCTCGAAGGGTTCCTTTTCCTTTCTCTGGCGAGTGGCCGTCTCGGGCTTGTTGGCATCCTTGATCTTTCGTATTCTCCAGTGTTCTGGGCCAGCCCAGTTCTTCTGGAGAGCTTGGTCGAAGTAGCCTAGGATATCTTCGTGCATCTTATCGCCGTTCTTGACGCGGTTCATGGACACAATGTAGTCGCCATTGTCATCTTCAATGCCATCGACACCATCGGCCCCTGGGATGCCATCGTCAGCGCCGACATTATAAGGTCGCATCTGAGGTTCCAGGGCAGCTTCTTTTGCCCAGGCTTCACCACCTTCACCGAATGCGACCTCAGCAACGTCAAAGCCTCCCATAGCGGTCATGTCGTCAAAGCCTGCAAGGTTGTCATCATCAATGAACATCCCGGACTTGTTGCCGACACCTCCATTCCCACTATCATCCTCGTCATCGTCATCTTCTTCCAAAGCGCGTAGGAACGGGATATCTAGAGAGCCAGATGGGTTTCCGAGCTCAAAAGTCTTTAACGACGGGCAGATGTCTTGCTCGTCTAATCTGCTAAGATCAGGGAAGAATTTAGCACCGAGCGCGCTGATGTCGATCTCTACATCCTCCTCTTCTTGTGCGGGTTGCTGCTCTGTGATAGTTGCTTCCTGCTCTTCTTCTGCCTCCTCATCCCCTTCTTCGCCTGTGGCATCTTCTCTTCTTCGAGGTTTGATGCCTTCTGCGGAAGCGTCGTTGGCGTCATCGCTGCTATCGAATACAATGCGACCCTGGCCGTCGATCATAAGGTGGTTCAGCAGGAGACCTTTAGCGCCACCCTCGTCGAAGTCTGCCGAGGCCTTTTTGAATAATGGATCCACAGCAAATTCAAGCTCGAACTTCTTGAGTTGCAGGGAAGCGAAGGAGGGTGCAAGAGTTGCTTCTGAGGACCGTTGCTGTGGTAAAATAATTAGTATCATTGTTTGATACGTCATAGGAAGCTAAGCTCACCCGCTTCTTTGTCTTCTTTTTGATTACGTTACCATCCTCGTCAACTTCTTCCTCGCTATCTTCGCCTTCTGCATCACCTTCCTTGTCCTTTTTCTTGGAATTACTGTCTGCTAAGCCACTTAGCAGCTTGCCTGTCTCTGTCGCTACACTGTCCACTCTGCTGGTATAAATCTTGACACAGCCGTCTAGTGTGCAACTTGCTCTCTGGAAGTTGACACCATCTCCATCTTTCAGTAGGGACATATCGTGGAAGTAGTCGATAAGGGCGAAGTTCCAGGAATTCGTAGCGTTGATCTTGTTGTCTGTTGCCATCTTCATCCATTCCTCAAAGTTGGCCAGGATGGGCACCCGTTTCATGGGCGTCACACCGCTGTTGGTGCCAACGACATAGACATCGTCGTCGTCATCCCCGCCGCGTCGGGGCGTCCGCGGATTCGAGCGGGGAGACGCATTCTCAATGTCCGCCAGTCTCTTCTTCGCAGGCGTCGCCGCAGCCGCCTGCAATTCGTTAATCTGCTTTTCGTGGAGGGCTCGTCGCGAGTGAAGCCGGCCTCTCTTCTCTTGTATGTCGTCGTTGAGGGGTATTCTAGTTTTTTTGCCGTGAGACTCCGGTTGCTAGGGGGCTAGAGTAAATAGTGACTTACTTGAGGGGAGATTTGAAGGGCGAGCCGGATGACCCCGATGTTGTTCTGCTGCCGGCGCTTGCGCGAGGAACGTGAGCTACGCGAGGCATCTTTGGTTGTTCTTGATGCACCTGTAGGTCATGTAGGTGGGTAGTTTGCGGGTTGGGCTGAGATGCAGGTCGCAAACTGTGTCGCGTTGCGGGTTGCAGGTTGCGGGTTGCAGTCAACTTCGACTTTGCGCAAGTAAACAAATGCAAGAATACACTAAGCCTAATTGGCCCAGAGATTGGAGAAGGGCTGGAGAGGGGCTAGCTGAAAAGGTCTGCGCCACACCCAATTACGGTCGGCTCCACGCGGCCTGTGGCGTTCCGCCAAGAATATTCCCATCTTGGCAAGTACTTGTAGTTACGTGGTCGCTACCTCGCCGACACCTCCCACGCTAAGCTTTAGAGTTGAACTGCTGCCGCACTTGGTTGCGAATAGACTCTTGGAGTCTATATGAGTCTATATGAATCACTATAATTACTATATGTGACGCTACTATATTCCTAACCCGCTTGTCAAGGCAACAATACGTAAAAATACTTGACGTCAGTGTAACACAATACGTTTGAGGCAACCCATCTGTCAATGTCAGTGCCTTTGAATTCCAGCAGTTTGGGAAGGATCTGACGCACACGCCAAGTTACAGGGCATGTCCGGCGCACCTTCATTGTCCACGTCGATGCAATGTACCCATCGAGTATATGCAAAGTATCTGATTGGCTCCTCTTTGAAGAATTCCAGCTCACTACATCATCCCGATACCACCTCAATACACTACCACCTCCTATGAACAATTCATTCAGCAAACATTCGATCCTCTTTCGAATCCTCCCTTTCTCGATTTGTATTTTAGCATAGACTCCAGAAACTCCTCCTAACTCATTAGCAAATAATAGTCCTGTCAATTCCATCAATCAATAAGCTTCTCCTCCCGCGCGGCGATGGCGTCTTAACGCAGCCACCCAACCCCGGTCCAATCCAATCATGTACACCGCCGCCGTACATAGCAGGAGGGGAGTAAGCTTTCGGCCGTTTTATACAACGGTATTCTTGCTCACCCTCATCGCTACGTACCGCCTCTTTGTCCGGGGACCCACGGTATCGTCCGAAAAGCACCCAGCTCTATCTGCGCGATCTGGCGAGGACTGCCGTTTAATCCACAGCGCCCAAGACAAGTGTGATTTTGTGAGGCGCAATTGTCACGATGATGAAGCTGGTCTTTTAGAGTACCTAGTACTCTACTATTGCGACCTCGGCCATGTTCAGCCAGTTGCCTTTACTGTGCTGGTCCTCTGGCTAGGCCTACTATTCACTACCATAGGGATAGCGGCGAGTGACTTCTTCAGTGTCAATCTCAGTACCATCGCCACCGTCCTTGGTTTGAGTGAGAGTCTTGCTGGTGTCACTTTTTTAGCCTTCGGAAATGGGTCGCCCGATGTATTCAGCACCTTCGCCGCCATGAGCTCTAACAGCGGCAGCATGGCTGTTGGCGAGCTGATCGGTGCCGCATGCTTTATTACATCCGTCGTTGCCGGCTCTATGGCCCTAGTCCGCGAATTTAAGGTGTCTAGAAAGACTTTTGTGCGAGATATATGCTTTTTTATAGTTGCTGTTAGCTTTGCAATGGGTTTCTTAGCCGACGGAAACATACATCTGTGGGAATGCTCAGTCATGATCGCTTTCTACATTTTCTATGTAATCGTCGTCGTCGGCTGGCATGCACTTTCTAAACGGAGGAAAGCAAGACGAGCTAAGGAGGCATTATCTCGTGGTCACTTCTATGCGTCCGCGAATGAACGTGGCAATGACGAGCTTGAGCCTTATAGAGACGAACCGGATGATGAGGATACTACGCCAGGGGAACGTCGTACATCAGGAAGGGGTGGGCCGGATCTCGGGATGCTAGAACGAGGCCCTAGGATTGAGATTGGTGCAGCCGATGATGGAGACAGCGACCACAGCCAACACATCGCTGCCGAAATGACGAGTAGCATGCGCGTGAATCGTCCGCGTGGGAGGCGAAGTAACACGACTACCATCACTCCAATTCGTCCCAGTTTAGTTGGTGCGCTCGAGTTCCGATCCGTATTGTCCTCGTTGCAGGAAGAGGGTAATCTGCGCATGAGACCAATATACCATGGACGTAGCACGTCTGCAGACCTCGTGCAAGCGGGGCGCACGAGGATCCAAGGAAGTAAAAGCGTAAACACAATTCAGGACGTCAAAGACGCTGTTGTTACGGCTAGGAGCCGGTCACGATCATCCGGGGCTGTCCCAATCCTGGTTGACGTCGACCCTGCTCCTCAAGAGTCATCGGAAGGTAGAGGTAGGAATCCTAGCCCACACACCATAGGAGGAAAGTTGGCACCTCCGCCCAATGATCAGTTTGGGGCCCGCGACGCAGAAACGTCCACCGCAGAGGATTCATCGCCTATACCCCAACCGCAGTTACATCGTCTCCGTATCCCAAGTCCTCAGGGCAGCGAGAGATCGTCGCCATCATTGTCGCCGTTCCCTGCTTTTACAGAATCGCCCCTTGTGATGACAGAAAGCTCCCAACATATTCCGCACTTAATGTTGCCACCAGCTGTCGAGGAACGAAGCCCGTCGTTTTCTGGCTTGGTTGAACATGCAAACTCGAAGCCCGTTAGGTGGTGGCCTTACCAAATATTGCCCCCACCAGACACCATATTCCACACTCTATTCCCTACTCTGCAGGGCTGGCGGAGTAAAAGTATATGGGATAAGTTTGTCAGCATAATATCCATGCCAAGCATATTCTTGCTAGTCATAACATTGCCTGTCGTGGAAACTGAGGCACCAGATGAAGACGAAGAAGGGAGCGTTGTAGAACAACTTGGGTCAGGCCACCTGGGGAACACGGCAGCACCGGTGTCGACGGAACCGGGCATTTCTATCCAACCCGAAACCGAGTGGCAGCGATACAGACGTCGCGCAAGATCTAGAGGATCTAGTCGCAGTCACTCACCTAGTGTTTCCTTAACGGGCCCCGGTGATGCGCAAGAGTCAAATCAGAGTCAAGCTACACCAGTTCTCCCTCCAGATGTACCAATACCAAAACCCGCTTCAGAACTTGGCCAAGATAATTCGACACTGAATGATGAAGAACAAGGATGGAATCGGTGGTTGTTGATTCTCCAGATTTTCACCGGGCCACTGTTCTGTGTGTTCATTGTCTGGGCAAATATGGCCGAGGATCTTGGCCAACCCATTACAGTCCTCGTGAGAGCCTTACTGATTTCGCTCGCTTGTTCCATTGTTATACTCGGCGTGTTACTACTAACAACGTCGCCTGATCGCCGCCCCAAGTACCATTTCTTATTCTGTTTCTTAGGATTCTGTATATCGATTGCATGGATCTCGACAATTGCTGGTGAAGTAGTCGGAGTGCTGAAAGCATTCGGGGTGATCTTAGATATATCGGAAGCGATACTCGGCCTCACCGTCTTTGCAGTTGGCAATTCGGTCGGAGACCTAGTTGCGGACGTCACTGTCGCCCGACTGGGGTATCCAGTGATGGCTTTGTACGTCGTTGCCAAACTGAAGTTACATTGAGACCGCTTAGCTAACCCTGTGCAGATCAGCCTGTTTCGGGGGCCCCTTGTTGAACATACTGCTCGGCATCGGTCTTGGAGGTGCATACCAAGCAATAAATGCAGCAAAGAAGACGAAAGCGAAACACCCCGACAGGCCAATACGGTATAAACCGTACCATATACAAGTCAGCGGGACATTGATGGTCTCCGCCATAGCGTTGCTTTTCACCCTCCTCGCGCTACTCATCGTCGTTCCTATGAATAAATGGACCATGACCAGGAAAATTGGCTGGAGCTTAATCGGGCTGTGGTCCATTAGCACGGTGGTGAACCTCGCCATCGAAATAACAGGCGTGTGGCGAGATATAGCTTAAGAGAGACAGTTTTGAGCGTCGAAACGGGATCACGAAATATGTATTTCCCAAGTGCGACTGAATAGTTTTACCAGTACGACCGAAAGAGATTGATACGATTGATTCTCGCGTGGTAGTGCGAATAGCTAGTACGACTACGAAATCCCATTCGAAGAGCGATCCGTCAGAGTGGATATATACCTACCTATCTTGTTTGCTGCCTGGATGTACGATATTGTGCTTTGTGGCAGTGGACATGGTCATATGGCAATGCGTTGAAAACATAGTTTAATCCTTAGGTGACTTCGTGGCACACCTCGCTCGTCGTGCGGCTCATGGTCATGCAGTGATACTTCTATAAGGACGCCGTATCGTATACTCTGAGTCACCCAAGGATACTGTAGATTGAAGTTGTCTAGACTCCTAGCTATGGTAGGGAAGTCCTGTGTATTAGAACGACCATTCATCGAATCCTACACGTGTAGCGGAAGCACATCCTATATTTCCTTCTAGAATCGACTAACCTCCCAAAACACAACTTACATACTCGCTCCCCTAGTGTTAGGTAAAATCTCAAAAGTTGCCAGGCACAAGACAAGCGCTGGCAGGAAGGTGAAGGGTCAGCAGATGCAGGGCGGCAGCAAGTCTATGATCTGGTGCTAAGGAATGGAAGGGTAGGGGAGACATCTTCTTGTCTTGTTCTTCCTCTGTCTTCTTCCTCCTTTGTCTTCCTTTTTCCCTGTCTTCCTCCTCTGTCCTCTTCTTCCTCTATCTTCTTCTTGTCTTCGTTTCAGTATCAAGTAAGGATAAGGTAAGAGTTCTTATACTGACTTTTAGTCGACCTTTTTGGTTATAGAGAAGAATGTCTAGAAGAGCAGGGAAAGGAGAAAAGAGAGACAAGTAATCGAATGCCGAGTTGGAAAGAAATGTCTATGTAGGAAGATAGATCCACGATACCAGGGTTCTTTGCTAGTGGACGATTAGGTGAGGCGACTATGCAGTACAGGAGCAAGGGGCGTTATTGTCCCAGAACTCACGATGGTTTTGTGCGAGATCACCATAACACACTTTCCTCCGGACGTATGCTGGCCCTCCCTATTTTATCTATTGTTTTCTCTTTGCCATTGCCACTCCAATAGGTGAATTTCCATGGGTTTGGAAATGGCTCCTAGGCTGTATCCAACAAAGCCATCCAAACATAAAGTGGCGGCTGTTATAATTGTCGCTGGTACGCCATTTTACACCTTGAGTAATACCTACCTACATTACATCCATAACTGGTACGTAGGCTGTAATCTGCGGGAATACGCTTTCCTCGTTTCCCATGACGGTAGATAAGTTCGCCCTCGTGTGTTGCTATTGGACAGAATGATATCTTGCCGTAGTGGTGGAGGCCTCGCTCGGGGCACAGAAGACAACTATAGGTACCTTTGCAGCGCGGCTTTTCTCCGGATCCGCTTACTGCGGCTTGCTAGCTTCATGTTTGGTAGATCGATGTCATAGAAAATAAAAACCCAATGAATCAGTAGCCCAAATTCGCATCAAGAAGCCCATAGGCCACTCACGTTGCCGGCGTCGGCCGATATGATAAGGTTAACATGTATAGGCGGATGGCTTCAAATCCTACGTAACACATTAGTGGCTGGGGTGGTACAAAAGTGGCTATGTATTCGCCCTGGACCTCAGCCTACTTTCTCATCTACATCTAAGGGGTACTTAAGGTAACTCATACTTTTAACACAAAACATTTACATACATATATGTAATATTGAGAATCCCGAGCAGATATCTAGAAAGCGAACTCGCATGGAAGCAATCGAGTCTATTCCAAGGTGCTCTGTCCATATCTGTTCCCAGAAGCACAAATGGCGGTTGCCTCAGCCCAGAGCAATTCGAATCCTAGAGCCGACATCTATCCCCCCCTAGACCCAACACGACAGCAGGTCAGATTCATCGAGATTATACCTTCCAACGATGACGAGCAACCGGTGGGCTGTCTACTCCAAACCGTAGACTTAAAACAAGATCTTCGTTACGCAGCGCTATCATACTTTTGGGGCGACCCCAATGTCACACAGGATATTGTGGTCAACGGTGTCACACTCCCCGTCACAACTAATCTTGCGTCTGCACTATGGCATCTCAGGGAGGATGGCTTCCCAAAGAATAACGAAACTGGCGAGATACAATTACTTTGGGTCGATGCTATTTGTATCAACCAGGACGACGTCAGTGAGCGAAACCACCAAGTAACTCTAATGGCGCATCTCTACCACAATGCAACTTCAGTCTTCTCATGGCTTGGACCCGCCGACTCTCGCCATTTAGATGTTATGCTCCAAACCATCCGCGGTTTTGCGTTGAAGACGTCCTCCATGCTCGGGAAATGGGATGACGATCACGCTACCGTAGTGGAAGCAGGCCGCGATTGGTTGATATCTTCCTTGGATCGAGGCGATATTGACGAGTTTCTAGTACCTTTTGGCGAATTGACGGAATGCGATTACTGGAAGAGAATATGGATCGTGCAAGAAATGACCCTAGCGAGATCGCCGTCGGCACATTGGTTTATTTGTGGCCACATCTTTATCACATTTGAGGAAATGGTAGTGTTCGATGACCTCCTTCCAGCTATCTTTAAACTTCCTCTTCCAGATTCTACCCGGCACGCCCCCCATAATGTAGACGTTTGGGGTGGACTCTCAACTGATGCATCGCGGGCTTATCTTTCGGTGCATGGGCTGAACATGGCAAAAAGTATGAAGAGTCTAATTCCGCGGGAAAGCTCTAGACGAGCAGGCGCCATGAGTTTATCTGTTAACCTGCTTCATACGTGTATACAAATGGCGTTCTCTACCTCTGCTACTGACCCTCGGGACATGGTGTACGCCGTTCTCGGCTTGATCTATAGCAAGATCACGCCAGATTACACGAAATCTGTGAGAGAAGTCTACCTTGACGCCATCTTAAGTGATGGGATTGCAAAGACTGCGGGGAAATGTTTACAGATGTCTGGACGTGGCTATAATCTTGGAAATGATCACAATCTACCTTCGTGGGTACCAGATCTCACTAAGATGAGATATCCTCTGGGGGTCTACTTTAGAGATACTCGCGAGGAGGTCAATTCACTATTAGCAGGTATTGAACTCCGAGAGCCTGTGATAGGCTTACAGGGTATTCTTCGCATCCAGGGAGTAGCTTGTGGATATGTGAAACGCGTCAAAACCTTCCCGCTCGCAGTCGATAGGGGGTTTGGAGATGCGTTCTATCAGCTCAGTCTCGAATATTTAGTCGAATTTGCAGCCCCCGCTAGGATATCCCATGGAATGACGTCAAATAGAAGACCATTGCGGGCCTTGGCGGACGTCCTAGAGTGGGAAAATGTGCGCACGAGAAGCAAGATGTCTAGCCACATGGGCTTAGAGTTATCCCGCTTTACCTGGGGATACTGGCTAGTCCTCATCGGCGGAATGGAAGAATGTGCGACGAAGGATCATTGGGAAGAGACATTCGAGCGACTCGGGTTTTCTATAAATTCTGATTTCGATACGTTTATCATGTCTTGCCTCTTGGACATTGAGCAACTTCGGCTGGATCCGGATGCTCATGAGGGCTATGATAACGCGGTTTCCTATTGGAATACGATTGTGTATTTATACCGATACAAAAAAGGAATAACCCTATTCGAAACCGATAAGAATCACCTGGGTATCGGGCCCCCAGGCTTACAGACGGGAGATCTTGTCTGTGCTATTGATAAGTGCTCGCTTCCGGTTCTACTCAGAAGGGAGCAATCGCCAGGGGATAGCGTCTTGCCCTTGGTACATGTGGGAACTTGTTACATCTTAGGCTTATCAGATGGAGAGCCGGCTGAGATGGTGAAGAGAGGCGAGCTGGAGATCGAGACATTTGAAATACTCTGAGGGCTATAGTACACATTCAATGGTTTGGTTACCCCTATTTCAGGGTACGTACCTTTCTATACACTAGGCTCAGTGTGGGACATGTGGGACAGATCGAGCTTCAATTGGCGCATCTTCCCCCTCATTGACCGCCCCCCACTGTGTAACAACCCCTCCCCCTCCATTTCAGGGGTCCCGTCTTTTATTACATCGAGGCGCAGCCATCGAGTTTGATGAAAACACCATTTCCATAAACACGGGTCGTGCTCACAAGAAGCCACGCGTCCCGATCCTCAGTCTCGACTACTTATCCACTTGCCAATTCACTACCTGATCGGCTCGACAAAAGCACAGAAGCAAAGCAGACACCATGGACGCCGGCGCTCCCCCGTACCCTCCCCTGGAGGACCGCCCGATCAAGAACACAATCGTGCTCTTCGATGTCGACGAGACCTTGACACCGGCGCGACGCTCGGTCTCGCCCGAGATGCTGCAGACCCTCGAGCGGCTACGACAAAAGGTCGCCATCGGATACGTGGGCGGATCGAACCTGCAGAAGCAGCAAGAGCAGCTGGGCACCGGCGACCGCCCCGTAACCTCCATGTTCGACTTCTGCTTCAGCGAGAACGGCCTCACCGCTTTCAAGCTGGGCCAGGAGCTGCCATCCAACAGCTTCATCAAGTGGCTCGGCGAAGAGAAGTACAAGGAGCTCGCCAACTGGACCCTGCACTACATTGCCGATCTAGACATCCCCATCAAGCGCGGTACCTTCATCGAGTTCCGCAACGGCATGGTCAACGTGTCGCCCGTCGGCCGAAACGCCAGCACCCAGGAGCGAAACGATTACCAGGCCTACGACCTACAGAACAAGGTCCGCGAGACTATGGTCGCCAAGATGAGGGAGAAGTTTGGACATTGGGGCCTGACGTAAGCGCCCACCTCCTAAACCCCAATTCCCGCGCGGGGGGGGGGGGGGGGGGGGGGGGGGGGGGGGGGGGGGGGGGGGGGGGCGGGGGGGGGGGGGGGGGGAGGAGCCCCCCCCAGCAAGAGAGAAACGAAGG
>MU400463.1:0-29085 GCA_022578955.1 Hypoxylon sp. FL1857
CGGCTTTCTGCTCGCCCCACCTTAACCGGTTTAACGCATCACCCCTAAACCCCTCATAATGTAATTTTCCCCATTAAATCAATGGTGACGATACCACCTCAAATATTATTATATAATGATTCTATTTCCACACTTTTTAAGACTTCATCTTCACCATATCTTCTCATAAACAATCTTTATATCATACATTATTACGGATCAAAGATCAATAAGTTGGGTGTGGTATAAAGGTGTATATTCATGTAAAAGTGAGGTTATCATGGCTCGGAAGCTAAGGCTATCTTAAATATGGCTAAGGTTATGGCCCTTTCCAAGGTTACCATAATCTTAATCCCTTATATTTACCCCTTTATCGATGAATCTTTCAAAGAGCTATTGTTGCCATCGCTATCGCTGTTAATACAGCTGTTAATATAACTATTGCAATTGACTAGACCGTTAATTGCTGATTGACAAGGCTGCTAATTGATAGGTGTATCGTAATTGACTATGCTGTGGATTGATAGGTCTCCTGATTACGTATCATGGATAGGCATCTTATCTATAGCCTCCTAATATAACATCTTTTTCCATTGTATATTGACAACTTGGTAGTTAGCTGATATAGCTAATAGGGTTGTTTCTTATCCGGCAACTGGCTATGTATCGACCGGCGTATCGCGAGATGATTGACAGGGCTTCGTAAGAGTGTTGCAATTGATGTAGTAGGTAGCCAAAAGGCCTAATGAAAGGGTCGGTTATTACATATTGAATCGATTTAAAAGGAGAAGTTATCGACTGTGTGTATAAACTTATATAAAGTTACCGTATTTTTGAATATAATTATCGTATATCCACATATCCTAATCCAAGCATGGCTTAATACGGTGGGTATTTAATTTAAGGTATAGCTTTAATAGAAATTTTTATACCTTTCGTACGTGTTAATGTTAAAGTAAGCTTTTTGTTGTTAACCTTGCCGTCGTTCCTATTGTTGTTATGGATGATATCTCCCTTTTCGCCGGCGAGGCCTTACGTGGCAAGCGCCTTAAGACTCCCTGTACATACCGATTCGAGAGGCAGTATGGTCTCCCTTGCTGGCACGTTATATTGCCTTTGGAAGAGGCTGGCGAGAAGATTCAGCTCAATCAGATACGCACGCACCACGTAATTAGACGTGGAGAGCAACAGTTATCTGATGAGGCCATGGCTAGCTATAGGGAATTAGATCCAAGGGTGGTCCCTCGTCGGACACGTGACCACCTTAATGGACCACTCCCCTTGCTAATCAGTGCGTATAGCACCCTGGAGCCCGAGATAGTGGTGTCTACCCAGGAGCCCCAGCTGCCACGGCAACCACAGGGCTTACAGCAGGCTCCAAAGGGTACGCAGAGCCGGCGTGATGCTAGTACTAGGAGGTCACCCTCCCATGACGAGCCCCCTAGGACACGGAGGCGTCTAGGGGAGCCGCCAGTAACTATACAGGGAAGGAGGACCATCAACGGACTAGAGCCCTCATCCACGGCTCCAGAAGCAGTAACGACGACTAAGTCAGGAAGGGTTGTAAGGAGGCGACAGTAATTATTATATACTTACACTTATTAAACTTACCATAGTATAGTAATGTGGGTACCTGATCTAAGGTATTATTTCAGTAGAAATTTTATGTATCTTTACTCTTGATGTTAAAATAAGCTTCTTGTTGTCGCTCTTATTATTATTATAGATGACACCTCGCTTTTTATCGACGACGACCTCGAATATAACCATCTCCTTGATAGCCTTAATAACGAGTCCGATAACCTTGTCCCCGAGCCTCCTTAAAAGCCCCCGAATAAGCCCCTTGCAGCCCTGGAAAGCCAGGTTTAGGACAGCCTGGATGAGGCTTAACAAGACCTCATGAAGGTTGCGGAAGCTGACAGTAAGGTTAGGAATAACTCCACTTAAACACGTCGAAAAGGTATATACCTTAATTACTGTAAGCCTTATACCTTGAATTAAGTATCCACATAAGTAATCCATGTTAAATTAATATATAATGATTTTATCCAATATTATAATGGTTTTATTTAATCCCCCCGAGAATAATTCCCATTGATTATTTAGGTAATTACGCGATTACGGTATATAAGTCACAAAGCATAACCATGGATAAGGTGATATATGACATATCTAACCCCGAATTTGTATCCGGTCTCTCTTACGTGGCTTGGCCCGGGTATCTACGCTAAAAGGCTTATTGTTCGACGCTCCTTTTCATCGCGTGCGGGTCTTTAGTCGTCCTCCGCCGCGCTCTATATAGATGAAGATCACAAACTATAATACCCGTAAGAGTAATTCCTTAAACGAGCAGTTGTATAATTTAAATGATGAAGGTAATAATAAACGTGACGATGAAGATGAGGAGTAAGTTAATAAGTTACCTAGGTAATCACTAATGAATATCTTGATTTTGATGCCATGCATTTATTACGTAATTATGCCGTACTTGATTGGCCCCGCAATTAAGACCCTCCATCTCCGAGCTATTATTCATTAGGTAAAAGTAACGTCAACAGTAATCATGACTTATAACAACTTCATTTTTAACTCTTCCTCCTACATAATCATCACAAAAGCTCTTTTTAGTATTAAATAAGAAATATGGAGTTTAAAGAACCTTTAGAGCCGGCGGTTCAACCCCCCTACCCGTTCCACACAGTGAATCTCGCGCCACAATGGAATGTCGACCCTGTTGTCAAGATCTTACACCCCGGGTATCCGTCTAGATATAAGCCGTTGATAGAGTTCCTTGCTCTAGATAACGGAGGCATCGACTATGATTTCGCTTATTACGGTTGTTGCATCTTGATCGAGAACGCTTGGACTAGGCCGGAAGCTGATCGACCTTACTTCTCGCTTACGTCTAATCCTCAAGGCGCGGCAGATCGCGTCGTACGCCGCGATGATGGCATTCTTCCTTTGAATGTCTATTACTTCATTGATCCTACGTTCCTCGGTGTTGATGGTTAGCGCTCTCTAACTTGAACATTGTTGATCTCTTTCTAACGTTTGTCTTCTATAGAGCCATATCCGATCACTCCAAGCTTTGCTCATTGGGCGTTCCCACACGACAACCTACCGCCGCCGTGGCATAATCTCGACATCGCCCCAGTTCCGAGCCATAAGATTCTCTCCTTGCGGAGTAGGAACCGCGAGGCGATACTGGCACGCGACGAGTGCTGCCGCGTGACGCAGGCTGTCACTGGCGTCGATAAGGCGCATGTCATTCCGAAGGCTGAAGCGGTTTGGTTCACCGATAACAATATGGACCGGTACGTCTGGGCGACAAATGCTTCTAAGAAGATACATGACGTCAACAACCTCTTCCTTCTTCGCTGCGACGTGCATAGGACGTTCGATAGCAAGGAGATCACGATCTTCCCCAAGTTGCGTGACGGCCAACGAGTGTTGGTGCTTCATGTGCTTCATGGGTTACCGGAGACGACGTATGAAACCAAGGCGTTGTATCATAACCGTCTCCTGCATCAGCTATATGGCGTCTCTCCCGAATACCTCTTCGCCCGTTTTGCGTGGAGCGTGCTGGCGAGCAATACGATACAGCTCCTCGAGACTGACAGCCCAGACATGCTAGCTATTCGCATCCGCGAGGATGCGAAAGGTAGCAAGTCTTCAACCTCTCGGGTCATAAACGTGGCTTCTACCAGTGACATACCTTCCACGACGTCTACCGAATCCTCTTCTAAGAAGCGTCCCTTGCCCGACGATAAAGGTCCTAGCAATGATACCCCTACCGGGGACGACCTCGGTAGTGACGATTCCGATTCCGATTCCGATTTCAGTGATTCGGATCGTGACACTCAGTGGGATTCCTGTATCGGCAAGAGACGCGACCCAGATAGTGATGATGAGGGTAGCGTTGATTCGGAGTTTGAGGACTTTAGTCATCGCCCAGTCAAGAGGGGCCGCCCTTCGGCTCGGGCTGCCACATCTCCTTTGCCTACTTCTATGACCGGGTCGCTGGCGACCCTTCCGTGTAGTTCACGGAGTAATAGTAGCGCGGAGACTAAGGCTGATGCAGTCGTTGACCCGAAGGTCTCAGGGTTCAATCCCGAGAGTGGGGAGATCGTTCCTTTGAAGCCTTTACCTTGAGTCGGCTTCATGTATGTTTTGTACGTGTAGGTTATTATGTTTTAGGAGTGTTGAGAGGTCCTTGGGTGTTACATCGTCTTTGCTTTGATGTTTGGGATATGGCAGTATTAAGATATTACTGCTGTTGTTGCATTAGCTTAGGTGTTTCGGATTAGGCAGTGTTAGGTATCGCTCTTTTGTCAATATACCACTTGAAGATAAACACGTTGTCGTCGTAGTGTGTCATCGTCGCCCGCGTACATAATCCAATCCGGACGGGATACTGCCCTTTTTGCTTTCTTTCTTCTCCTGTGTTTAAATGTCCCTGGCTACAAATAGCGTTTACGTCCCGTAAGACCTGCCTTCCGCGAGGAAATTTTCTTGGGCCTTTTTTGTTTTTCTTTGCTCCCCCGTAGGATGGAAGTCCATGATAACATCTCGATCAGCCCTCGTTCCGGAGGTAACTTCCCCACAGCGTCACATATCCAGGCATGGGAATACTTTTCTTCCATACATTCGATGAGGTCGTGGCACTAATGATTAAACCAATGACCCGATCATCCTTGACGCCAGAGAAAGGGAAGCTGTCTTAGGTGAGCAGGCGGCATATTCATGAAACAGTTACATCAAGCATGGTGGCAAACAATAAGGTAATAATTCCTCCTAGACTTCTCGATCGACGATGCGAACACACGTTTGGTGATACAGCATTCAAAGGATGAGATAAGCGTTTCTTCACGAGCATATGTGTTTTGTGATGAGACAAGCACATCGACATCCACTCATGTCGATGGTTATTAGCTACCCTACTGGGTATTTACCATGATGGCTCAATCAGCTCATAAAATACAAAAGCGGTCTTGCTTGCACACTTGAACTCAACCCGAGACCTATTCGTAAGTACCAAACCTCCCCGCAACACCTGATAACCTCAGTCAACAGAAAGGACCAAGACAAGTGGAAATCAGCCTACGCCTCTACTCGCAAATGACCCCCTACTCTTCGAAATGCACCGCACGGGTCCGGCCAGCAGAATCAGATGTAGCATCTGAGTTATCCTTAGTTAACTCAGTAATAGGTGTGGGTATACCTTGGTTAACCTTCGGAGCGTTGCGTGCGCTTGCACTTGTATTGCTGCTTCCAATACTAGCGGTAGACGCAGACAAGGAAGGTTCTCCTTGGCTACCCTGGCTCGAGCCTATAGAATCACGGGGCGACACCGTCCTTGCACGCTTGGTGGTGTGAGTAGCGCCTGAAGCATCGCGACCACGAGGGCGTTTCGGCGGGAGCTCATACTCGACATCGTCATCACGGGCCTCACCATAATTGGCATTATCATTAGGATCGCATAATTGTATCCAATTACGAGGCTGGTCGGTGGCATTGTCGGAATCGTATATTTGTACCCAATTGAGGGGCTGGTCTGGTTCGCCGGGTTCAAGACATGAATCGTCATATATCCCGTCACCATCCACCTCCGGACTACCTATCTCGATATTGCTATCGGCTGTGGCTCCTAACGTGTTGTCGCCGGACTGAGGTTCATCGAGGACCGGCCCGCGTTTACTGCCGCTGTACCTATAACCACCATTTGCCGAGTGGAGGTTTGCTCGTGGCCTAGGGCCATCCATACGCGTGCCCCCTTCCTCGTAATCTCCGTAGCCACTTCTATCCTCATTAAGAGTGGTACGGGCATATCTCTGATATACGATAGGACTGAGGAGTGGCATGCGCGTGGTGCAGAAGATGGACCATGCGAAGCGAGCGAAGATGAAATCATGAGGGATGTTATAAAGCGGATCAAATTGAAAGTTTTGAAAATTTTGGACCAGCTCGTGTATGATTACATCAAGTGTCGACGGCGCTATTACGATGCAGGCAAATAAGTTGAACTTCGTGGGGGACGACGCTATAGGCTTAGGAAATGGGACAAGAATGCTGCTGTCGTATATGGTATGGACGTCCTGCCGCAAGGGCATGAGATTCATCCTACTCTGGACCACGCTAGCGGTACTCAAGTGGTGCGATACGCGGGGCCGCAGTTGAGCTTCCGCCCAGGTGGCGCACGTCTTCGGAACAACATGGGCCATTTCGAAACCGGTATAATTCCCAGTAAGGAAACATCTTGGTGGGTTTGGCTCAGGTATGCCACTGAAGTCCGGAAGATATGTCCACAGCTTTGGTATGCTTTCAGGAAAACACCACTCCTCGAAGGATGGAGTAATAGGGTACCCATATTCGTCGTGGACTATTGAAAGAGGATTATTAGAAGTTAAACATGACAGCAACATGTATACCTACATTTCATCCCTTGCTTTTTCGGTACATGAAAATACAGTCTTCGAGGACCGTCGCCTTGAGGACCGCGGACGGTAAGAACGCCGTTCGATGGCGGCTCGATGGGGCGGGCGGTTTGCGGATCTCTCTCCTCGGATAGGAAGGGACCTACGAATTTTTTGCGCCCTTGGTTATCGAGGATTGCTGTCCCATCGGGGCGACGGAGTGGATATCCTTCGCTTTCATCCCAACAATTTCCAGCGATAACACACATGGTATAATATACTAAGGGGTACCAGACACCATGCCCAGGCTCCGTGGCAGCGAAAGTGGCTAGGGCGGAGTGGCGGCTTAGGTACGGATGGAAGACATCAAGACGTCCGATTCTCTGTATAGGGTCTGTTACCACACCCATCTTCCCTCTATCGGAGGTTATGGTATCTGCGGTCCGAGTTGGATGGTTGTCTTGAACTGGATGTCGGTTGGTTGTTGCAGGTTGACCTGCTAATAGAGCAAGTCCCGAAGGTTGGTTGCTGGAAGCCATGACGCGTCGAAATACTGCGCACGCCGAATTAGTGAACAAACAGGCCCGAGAAGATCGACGTGTAGGAAGGGAGGAATACCTCAGAGTGCATATATAATATGCAGAGGCAAAGGGAACTGAAGCAGAAAGCCGCTGACTTTCCCTGGGACAATGGTGATGACAAGTGACGAGACGGGCGACCTGGTTAGTAAGGGGCAGTGGCGATGGGGGAACGGGGAACGGCTGCGTGTGGATTTGGTGGGTAGGCTGGCGGCGTGGTCCAGCCCAGTTCTTTTGTCTTTACCGACGCCAATATCGATGGAAGATAATTGGATTACTCCCTTTCCGGGCATTTACGGGATTACAGATTCAATTATAGTCAATAATATTATGATCCTCATGCAGATATTGAGCCCATAATGAGTTTTGTCGCGATTAACTTTAATAGCTACAAAATGCGGAGCAATATGATATCTAAAGTTGTTCTCTAAGTATAAGGTGTTACCAATGTACGAGATATAACCATAGAAGCTCAGTTAGGTGATTTGTAAATTATTAACATTCCATACATACTTACATCCATATATTTGCACCATCTCACTTTGTATTCCGTACCTACCTATGTAATAATCAACCACGAACATACCTATGACATAATTAGCGCAGGCGACGGAAAAGAAGAGCGAGGCCTACCCTATCAATTACGACCGCCTTGTTTTTCTCTGCCGCCAAGTCTTTAAAAAAATAGCAGATATTGGAACTACCTACCTAATATTAACGGCTTGGATTATATATAATCCGTACCGTTTCTTTACTACATCACTGTATGGAAATTCATCAACACTTCATCCTTTGCGCATTATATATTGACGCGGAACATATTAATCATTATTATTGAAGCTTATTATACAGTAATTAGGCTTTGATTTCGGCCTTGTTATTGCAAAGATGAGGCTTAGGGATCCTCCTCGTTACACTCAACTTCCTGATGATTCTCAACGTCAGCGGCTTCAATTACTGATTGAAATCTATCACCCTGGTTACACCCCACCGGCTCCACTGATTCTCCTTCGAGCTTATGATGATGGTGCACTCTTATACAGTATGGTATACGTTATCTGTTGTATAATCCTTGGCAACCAATGGGCGGATGACGAAGGATACGATGCCAGTAACGGAACTGGACCATTCTTATCTGCTTCCTCTGATGCAAAAGCCGCACGCTTCACTCCTGAGGATCGCATAGTTCCCGCTGGGCGTTATTATCTCCACTATCCAGGCTACAAGAAAAGTTAAACCTCCAGTCGCATCTTTCCCTGTCTCAACACTAACGTTTGTTATAGAGAAGCCATATCCTATCGTCCCCCATTTCAACCATTGGAAATTCCCTGATACCCTACCTATATCCTGGAGGGCTTTACGCCCTAATGTCCCTGCGCCTGTGCCTTCTACATCAGGTACTAATGTATCACGTCCCCGGACTCCTTCGGCATACGACTCTGATCGCACCCCATGTCCCCTCACTGGCCAAGTCACGACTCTCGAATCTAGTCATATTCTACCTCAAACCACCAAAACTTTCATCAAAAACAACGATATGCGCAGGTTCCTCAGTTCCGACAAGAGCAAAGCCACACATCTCAACCCCTCGAACAAGATTTACTTTCGTGAAGATGTTCATACACTTTGGGATGCAAATGCTCTCGTTTTTGTCCCCAAGCCCGACTCGAGCAATGAGAACCGTTCGCGACTAGTATGCCATGTATTAAACCCCCCAGGGAAGTCTGTCGATTCCGATCTGGAAATTCACACGCTATATCACAACATTCCTATCTTACAGATTCGAAACCCTCTCGAATTTCTCTTCGCTCGGTTTGCCTGGTCTTTATTCACTAGTTCTGTTATCGTGCTCTTCGCAGATGATGACGGAAAAACCAAGTATTCTGTTCTCCTTCGCGACGGAAAGAAGGATAAGCTAAGTGAAGCAATGCGGCCGGTCGCCTCTCTTCCCCGACTACTCTCTAAAGCTACTGGTATTAACACGAAGGCGGTCGCCGGTGAGAAACGTGGGCTCGACGAGGCGGACGATATTTATGGTGGCAGCGATGATGATAGTAGCACCCCTGATATCGATGAGCTTGGTATTAATGATGTTAATGCCGATGATCGCGATATGGGTAACCTTGTCTACTCGGTGCGTATGGGGCAGATGGAACGCGATGACGGTGGCGCTGAGTCCGGGGACTGCAGTCTCAGTTCGCACTCCTCACATGATCCCTTCAGTGATCTTTCGGATGATTCGGAACCTCCTCGCAAGAAGTCTCGGTCTTCTTCGCTGAGCGAGGATGACGCTGAGGAGCATCGTCTTTCGCGCTTGCAATCCAGGTCAAAAGAAAGCGAGCCCTCCCCTGCCGGAGACCCATCTCCTGCCAACTTGGGTCCCGGCATACAAAATAAGGCACCCAGCAAGTGGAGCGTTTGGTCTAAGTCCAAGTCCAAGGTTCCGCATGGCTCTATCTCGGATCGGGAAAAGGGTGGGTTTCGTTCCCTTCGTCGTATATTAAGACGGAGACCTAACAGTCGCTCGCTTCGGAAATAAGCTTATATTTCTAGTTCTGTAGGTGATATAAACGTCAATGTCGACTCGGAGTTTGAGGGCTTTAACCATTCGGTGAATAGGGGTCGTCCCCCTTCTTCTCGGCCTGAAGCACCTCCCTCGCCTGGCTCTACTGCTGGCGTCTGAGATTAAGTTAACCCTTTTAATAAAGTTGGAGGTTTCTTTGATGAAGTTGTCGTGGCGGTGTTCGGTGTTGGCACGGGAGCGTAAGGAATAGCCCCCAATACAGCATTTAATATAACATTCCATTTGACCGCCACCAATGCCATATTCTGACACAAGCCCCTCCCCAGCAATAAGAACCTGGACCCTCTGGGGCTCGATCAAAATGGCAAGCCCTCTCGTCTGGGGTCGACCATTATTAATAACAGGACCTCGAATGAATGACGATGTGCTTCGTACATATGATTAGGTCTCATTCTCCTATATGTATAAATAACCAAAACCCCGATCGAGTCGCCATAAAACCACTGTATGGAGTAATATGGTTGGTTCTCACAGCTCCTAACGGTTCACCCCGTCAAACCAACTGCCCGTCCGAATGGTGGCCGAAGCTTGGCATGTTTCTTTTAATTACATGCCAACATCTAGATCTGGGGTTTTGATCTAGAGATGACCAGGATAGGCTTGCTACTTCATTACATATCGTGTTAACTTAGGCGCAAATTAGGCGCGATTTGAAGTTTGATTGGTCCGTCTCCATTCGCAAATGCGGGTTCTTGTCGAAATCGTACCGCGATCTCATCTTGCATGTCGTCGACCATCATCAACAACTAAACGTAGACGCGCATCTCCCATAGTAAGGGGACCAATCCTATTGACAATTCTCCTACTCAAACGTTGCTGTAGATTTATAGCTTGCGTCCGTATGTTACGGAGGATTTTTGTGAGGAGCTTTTGCTATACCCGCGATATCGTTGGATACAGAGGCGTTTCATTTATTGTTAACCACTCCATGCGGGATCGGACGTAACCTAAGAACCGATCGATTACCCTATGATCCATTGATGGCGTCTAGACGGTCTGCCACTCAATCTCTTGGCGAGGGGGTGGTGATGGCCGCTTATTCTCTTGACCAGGTATAGGGGATCATGATCCCCTTCTCAGTAACCTGGCGGGCAAACTTAATCGTTAAGTGGCTGCCGTGATTATCGAGTATAAGGAGGCGTTTCTCACCGGGGACTTAGGAGCCGTATGTTGGTTAAAGTGTTTTAGCCACTCTAAAGCGATTATATCGTCTGTCCGACCGCTGTCGTTCGAGTCTAAGACCGTACCGTCCTCTTGGTTGTTCGTCAACCAGCTCTCCACACCATGCGTGCATTAATGTGATGACCTGCCCTAATAAGATGATGGAGCTGTGCGTGGAGGGCCATCTCTTATAAGGGAGATAGGGCTCGGCCGCTCTCACTGCGAGGATAAGCTCCGCGAGAACCACTAACTACACGATAGTATGGGGCTTGGAAATAGCGAGCAGCTTAGGCGAGGGTCTCGAATCGGCCTTCAGCAAAGGCATGAACAGCAAGCTGAGTTCTCGTCTTGGTAAAGTCGCCATAAGCTACAGCAGGCAGGGTGGCAGAGATAGGCAATGGAGCAGGAACAGCATCAGCTAGGCTAGAAGTAAGGCCGTAGCAGCGGTCTCTGCTCGGGTGGTGATCTCGAAGGCATTCATTGTGATAGTTAGGTGGACAATATAATCCAAGAAATACTTGTATGTTAATAGATATATTTCAATCGTGGATGACTGTTTTACGTAAACCTTCGCCATACCTCAGCCCGGATACCTCGCTGCTTATATCCCCATTCAAGGAGCTCTTCGCACCACCCCCAAAGACCACCCGACGCACAATGATGCCGTCATCCAACCGTCTGCTTTGACAATCTCGAGATCGTGAGGCTGGATATGGACTCACTGAGATTCACCCACGGCCAAAGAAATCTGCCACTGACAAGACCTTTCCACCACCTACGTATTCGCAAGACGAAAGTAAATAGGAAATAATGAAAATTGTTAATCTTAAGATGACCAAGGAGACATGTCGTGATGAACGTTAACAATGATGATTGGTTTACTTTTGACAGAAAGGGAAGGAGGTACCGCGTTATATCAGAAGTAGACAATGAAGGAAACCGGTTTCGACTTTCTTGCGATATACCTGTCGTTCCGTATCGCTCTTAAGGGCAATAGGAGACGGCGCGACTGACATCAAGATGACTCATCGAGAAGCAAGCTAAGCAGCTCTAGCATCAGTTTGCCTCTGCCGCAGTGAGTTCTCCAAAACCGTGAGTCGTGTGTAACGACCCCAGTGATGTATATTATATACACAAGAGAGGAATTCACCAAAATCCTTTTGGACCCTCAGCCGGAAATGGGCTAGCTCTCTCATGTAGAAATACATCCTCTGTTCCTGCGTGTCAGGGTCAACAACCGACCTGGACCATGTGATGTAGACCTTCGCGAAGCAGTCGTTGAGAGCAATCCCGAAGACGGCGTTCTTCTCTGTGACATCATTATGGGCTAGCCGTACAGCTACAGACGTACCGCCAGCAAGTTGATTTGTTGCACCGGTCATATTGCCTCCCGCGTTTTTATAATCCACAAGCAGGTAAGGTAACACTAGGCCTTCCCAGTTAATTACCAGCTTGTCCCGGTGGTTAACGAGCCTCGTCAAGTAGCTAGGTTTGCAATAATCGTCGAAATGCAGGATGTTATATCCGAAGGCCTTGTCAGGCTTCGGGCCGGAAAGCAACGGAAAGTGCTTGAAGGTGGCAGCCTTGAATATCTTATCATCGGTAAACTTCAATGGCAGCGCAGACTCGGGGATGTCGAACCCAAGATGACGGGCCGTTTTGGCTTTCAAGGTACCCTCGCCCAGGAATTGGGTCTCCTCCTCATGTATAAAGGCTTTATAAGTCGTAGGTACCCATTCCTTTCCGAATGATTCCTTGCCGAAAGTCGCAAGCACGTCCTCTGCGAACGTGTTAGGGTCATTCGTCTGAACCCAACCTGAGAGTTCCTCTACCCATCCTTCAACTTTCTCCCGGGGTTCGATTCCGAGGTCGATGACATAAATACCCATGATATTGATGTGGCTCCGATATTCTCGGCTTGCGATCTGGGATTTCCCAGATCTCTTTGACGTGGCGTCGGACTGCGCGGGGGCACTCATGTTGTCGGGTATATTTGAGTCTGATCCACTCGGGGGTTTTGGAGGTTCTGGAGGTTCTTCAGGATTTAATTGATTTGAATCGAGAGAGTTACGCCACTTATTGATGAAGAGGCGAAGAGACTCGGAAGGAACGAACCTCTCGACGGCTCGGTCGGAGTAATCAAAAGATGGCGCGAGGGGGCTGTTTATAAGAGGAGACGGCGATTTAGAACCGGTTGTTATAGGAGTAACCCTCGGCGGGGAAATATTAATATAAGCAGTTGACGCGGGAGATGTTGCCGAAGGAGTATATATTCGAGGAGGACTTATTGGAAAGGGAGTGAATTCGGTACTATGCGTAAATGGAGATGGATATATTTGTTGATGAGCTGTGACTGGACGAGGAATCGACTCGGAAGCACTATCAGGTAGATATGAATCCCAGGACTGCCGAGTAACCTACTTCCGGATTTCCTATTAATATAAGACTTAAACATACAGGTATATAACTGGTAATATACGAACCTCAAGAAGCCGTTGCCTTTTATTAAGCTCAACGTGAATATAAGGAGATTGTGGTTTTATCACACGCCGCGAGTTTTTGATAACCGCTGTTCCAAAACGTCGGTTTTGATCTTGTTTGCGGGCCAGTTTTGGCAATTGGGATTCGTCTGCTAAAGTAAGCTTATCGACCTCGCGGCCGCGAATGTTAGGATGGGGAGAAGAAGATGAATTAATAGAAGAACAAGATGGTTGGCGTTGTTGAAGTTGTGAAACTTCATAGTCATTAGAGCTGAAATCCATAGCCCACGATTCAGGCAACAGGACAGGGGTATCGTTTTTACTCGAAAAAGAACCTAACAGAGCCTCGTTTGCCCAATAAAATACCTGAAAAACATAAGAGAATATATAATATAATCAAGTATCAAGTTGGTTTTGACCGGCGTAAATTGGTGAGAGCGCGATGTTGCAGGTCAAGGACGATTAGAAACGCCACGTACGCGGGGAGCCGCATATGTAATATATAGCTGAAACTTTTGAAAGAGATACTTATATTTATACTGAATTCTCACCTATTTGAAAGTACTTCGTGTAAACGCGTCATGCCGGAGATGTGGGGGGATGTCCGGAATAGGTTAAGGTGATAGAACTTTAAATAGAGAAACACTGCCCGTGCAGTACGGCTCTCGCTTATCTCCCGTGCAGTATGGCTCACCGCCCGCGCTAGCCTCACCGCCTCACCGCCCACGCCAATCCCACCTCACGCCACTCCGCCCGACGGGACCACGTTTTATGGGCAACTGCCATTGGCGATACCTTCATTATGGCAATTGCGTTATTACACCCTTTTTGGTAACCTTATCTTATTGTTTGTAAGCCCCACGCTCACCTTTCTTCGTATCGCATTCGACCCCATCATTGTTTATTACAACCTACTTTCTTTATTAATTGTTCGTGTCCAATATCGTCTTTGTTTTTCCTGTGATGCCAATTCCTAACCCCCCTGAGGGAGGCCCTTAGGGCGGTCCTCCTTTAGACGAGATGGGTGTTTTATTTGAGTCATTGTAATCCCATGCAAAGGACAACGGCTATGGTATATCTCGCTCCAATGCAAGCAACTACAAGGATGGTATCCCGAGATACTTCACAGTCAAGTGTACCCGCGACACAATAAGGCCTTCTGAGGCTCGAAGCAAGCAGAAGAATCGATTTAGCAAGAAAGTTGGATGTACCTGGCGCGGTTCTATGAGTTATACTCAGCGGGACGGCGGCTGGACGTTTCGTCTACATGAAACCCTGAATCAACACATCAACCACGGAGCTAATCTCATTCCCCATGGCGACGTTGTCCATCGGAGGTTAACGGACCAGCAAAAGCGCCATATCGAGGGTTTATACAAGACTAGGGGCCGAACATCATTCATCCTGGAATCCCTAGAGACGACCTTCCCTGGTATTATTGTTGTAGCGAAAGATATTCATAATTATATCGCTAAGATTCGCCAAAAACGACTCAAAGGTTTTACTTCGACACAAGCTTTCATCAAGAACATAATCGAGGCAGAGCATGACGGCAACCCTGTATTTCACGCATACGAACTCGAGGACGAAGATAATCAACGGTTGAAGCAGGCTTTTTAGACGTATCCACAATGTGTCAATCTACTTGATACGTTTCCCAGTGTGGTCGGGTTTGATTGCACATATAAAACCAATCGATACCACATGCCCCTTCTCAATATCACCGGTCTTACCAACAGAGGGACGACTTTCAATATTGCGTTCGGTATCCTACCCGATGAGACACAGGACAGCTACGACTGGCAAATATCAAAGTTTATTAAACTTTTACGTCATACTGACACCCCCGAACCAGAGGTAATTATATCGGACTTTCAGAAACAGTTTCGACAAGCCGCTATAGACCAATTGCCGAATACCCAGTTGACGGTTTGCATCTTCCATATCAATAAAAATGTCTGCTTGCAACTTTCGAAGAAGTGGTGTCCTGCTCCCGACGAGGAAGAAGACAATGATTCTACGGCACACGACGAGCAAAGCGACGCTCAAAGGCCTGGCACAAGTTCCACTCATAAGGGCAGGGAACTTAACGATGAGGATGTTGCGTTGGAGAGAGAGGCAGGTAACGCTGAAATACGCCAGTTGAATAGTTACGCAAAACCGGATTCCACGAAGTTAACATCTATACCTGCTAAGATCCCGCACACTCGGGGAGGCTTCTTGATACTATGGGCGCATATGGTATACTCTCGTTCTGAAGAGGAATTTAACAATGCGTGGCGCCGATTGAATGAGGAGTTTGGAGATGATCAGGCGCCAGCAGTTACGTACTTACGGAATGAGTATATTCCTATTGCGGCACAATGGGCGAATTGTTATACCAGCCGATACCGCAACTATGGTTTACGAACAACCTCGCCTACTGAGTCAAGCAACCATGCCATTAAAAGACTCCTTGAAACAAGGGGCAGGACCGATCTTATGGTGTTGTATGAGGCATTAAAGCGTCTAGTTACCAAGCAGTTCCATGACTTTTATAAGGCTTTGGAGCAGGAGAAAGTCAAGGCCCGCCAGGGTTATCTTGGTGTGCAATGGGTAGGAGATATCCCGCGAAAATGCACAAGAAAGGCGTTTGAATTGATGGTGTCACAGTATCGGATTGCAAGTGGCTATTTGCCTACGAGAGCCAACCCAATCCCCCAAGGATTACCGCCTTGTACTTGTTTTATTTGGGATTAATACGGCTTATTTTGCTATCATAAGATTTATGAACGGATTCGAATCTCGGAAGACAAGCCAGAGGTAAGGGGGATTGCCTTTGCAGAGATCGACCCTTGGTGGGGAACAGGTAACGATATAGTGAGTTAATATGCCAACCCCGAGCGTTGAAATATATCATATGCATATGTAGCCGCCGCTAACAATCATTAAAGGGCGACGAGGAGCCGTTATTGCGAATTCTCGATCCGTACGTTGCGAAGCCGCGTGGTCGACCTAGTAATGCACCGAATACCCTTTCCGGTGCCATAGCTCTGGAAGGCGCAAGAGACCATCGACGACGCGAGTTACACCCGGAGACACATCACCATTCATTGCGACGCGATCCTTCCCAATGGGAAGGCGTTGATGTTGGAGATGAGGACGGATTAGGTACACAGTCAAGTCAGCAGCCGAAGCGAGGTCGTGGTAGACCACGCAAGAATAATCCATCCCAACCGGCGCAGCCCCAGACAAAGCGAGGTCCAGGTAGACCCCGTAAGAGAGCTCCGTCTCAGGATATCGAGCCACAGCCTAAACGAGGTCGCGGAAGACCCCGTAAGAATGCCCAGCCACAACAGTCGCATGTTGAGGAATCTGACGAATATATCGACGAGAATCAACACTTCAATGGTGCTACAGCTGAGAAGGCACGGCCTAAACGAGGTCCCGGAAGACCTCGCAAGGAAACCCGAGAAAAGGAACAGTCATTAGACGACGTATTTAGTGATAATGGTGAAGATGACATGCAAGAGCCGACTGTAGCTGGTGATGAACGTGATGATGGATTCCTTCTCGAGGATGACGATGAGGAATTCCTATTTTTCGAAGACGATTGAAAGATCCACACTCATTAAGTCCATGTCGTGAATCCGATAGGTTTGTTGATGATGATGTTACTGAGCCGTGATACCAGGAGATTATGTAATATTAATTCGACGCCTCAATAACCTGAAATTGACCAATAACGGAGCTAGGAAATTAAATAAACCGACGTCAAGTGATTACCTTTAGGCAACACCATACATTCGCCACACCGAGAATCTATCGTATTCATTAACAACTCGCTATTCATTACCTTTCAGATACTCTCGTATAAGCTAAGCTATTTAATATGTCTTCTTCCACTGTTCCCGTTATTAATCCTGCTCCGAATGCAAAGTATATTCCCGCTCTTCCCGTTACCGATATCCTTTCGAATGATCAATCTAAAAAGCTACTCAACTATATCAACATTTACCATCCATCTTATCCTGATACTCCTTTTGTTGTCCTACCATCATCAGATGGAGATGGCGTGCATTATTGCATCGCATACTACGCGTGTTGCACTATCGCAGACAATATTTGGGTTGAGGATGAAGGACGTTTGAGTAGTTCTCAAGGTCCCTTTTTAGCCACCTCTGCGGATCCAGCAGACCGCGTTGTTATCCCTCCTGATGACATCCTTCGTGGCAAGGAATATTACTTCCATGTCCCAGAGTATCCCGACCCCGAAGGTACGTATATCCATTAATATGATCTTATTTGTACTGATTGTGCCTCTTTCGCAGAACCGTACCCTCTAGTCCCCAACTTCGAACATTGGACGTTCCCTCATGAGAAGAACGTGCCAGCGCCGTGGATGTCTGTTTCTACCCCGGACGCAGATAACGAGACTCGGAATCGCAACTGCGTTTACGACACCGATATCCTCAACGAGCCCTGCCACCTCACAGGAGCCCATACTGGTCTCAATGTGACGCACATAATTCCCTTAGCGCAAAGGCAATGGTTCGGAGCCAACCGAATGACCTCCTATATAAAGTTCTACACATCCAAGATCGCTATAAACGACAACTCGAATCTGATCAGTTTTCGGTCCGACGTTCATAAGTCTCTAGATGATAAGGTTATGATGCTGGTTCCGAAACCCGTGGGCGAAGAGCCGGATAGGCATAAGCTGGTTATTCATGTGCTTCAACCACCAACTCAATCTGCGCGCGGGTACGTTGAACTCTGCAACTTATACCAGAACCGAGAAGTTAGGCCCCTCGTCGGTATACACCGTGAGTTTCTTTTCGCTCGGTTCGCATATTCCATCTTCAACGACTTCACGTTCCCGCTCTGTAAGAACCTAAAGAGTCCTATCCTTATGACCGTCCGCGACGGGAGAGAGAAGGTCACGAAGTATGCGAGGGGAAGCAGGATACCTAAGTTCTCCTCGACTTCACTAGATACTTCCAAGACTCGAAAGCGCACCAGTTCACAGGTCAGTGGTCGAACGTCCGTAGCCTCCGATGACAGAGAAGAATGTGAAGACGGGGAATGCGATCAATGGGCGTTCACTGCGGGTGCTGTTGGGTATGGTGAAGTTGGTCGTGGTACGGATAATAGCTCTGATGATAGCGACTCGGTATCGTCGAGAGGGAGGAAGCGGGTTCGGTCTGACTGGGGGACTGGAAGTGACAGTAATAGCTCCTGGGATGAGCCTAATCCTGACATGGATGATGAGCATTTCTACAGGAGTAAAGGAATAGTCATGGGCAAAGAACGGGATGAGGTTGATACAACTCGGGAAGAGGAAGAGGAGGAGGACCATGATCCCGATTTCAATTTGGATGATGAGGAGTTTTATAGGCGTAAGGGTATTGATTTTGTTAAGGAACGGCGGGACGTCAGTATCATTCGTAACGCTGGTCCCACGATGGTTTAAGGCGTTTAGATTGATGATATACGGCGCTTCGACTTGGACGGATTGGATTGTTTTATAATAGCTTCAGTGTTTTAGGCTCGGCAGCGTTAGATATCCCTCTTTAGTTGATATACCATTGAATGATCAATATAACATCATCGTTCTCTAATGTAAATATTGACGTTGGGAGCCTTCTATATAAGCGTTGTGGATGAAGATCTATAGATGGCGCTTTTAGTGGTAACGAGCCCTGTGAGATTTTATGTCTTAGCGCGTTTAAGCCCTATGTTCAATTGAAGCATGCTAGTAAGATGGGCACATAGCAGGTCCCAGGGATCACCATACTTCGAACCCGCATAGCTGCGGCTATAAGTGTCGCAACAGCGTGCAACTTACATCATTAGATGCGCGATTGAGATATCAATCTAACTATGCAACTTTTATTGAATTGCCCGCGGGAATCATGGAGAAATAATTGAGTAAAGTTGAGGCTCTGGATTCTGCCGGCAGAATCCATACTGCACGGGAGATAAGCGAGAGCCGTACTGCACGGGCAGTGTTTCTCTTTATAAATAATGTTTAAAAAATAGATTTACGATTAAATCAATTATAACTCTATGGTTTTTACATGAAATTTAATGAAATTTAATTCATTAAATAGCTATTTTAATATTAATTATTAAGTTTAAATTGCATGTGAATATGATTATTATTTATGAAGTTATTTAGGTTTAAAATAAGAAGGTATCTATGATAAAAGATTGAGATATCACGTGATATTCCACTTTTAACAACTTCATTATGAGGCTCTTTCCTTGAGCGTAATGCCTCATCACATGACCATTTTGTCAAATAAACCGAATTTTTAACATTCATCGTTCGAAACTGTGAAAATATCCAATAGTACATCTATTCATTAAGGATCGTCACTTATTCGGAAGTATCTCAGACGCTATTGCTAATCTTGCGCAGTGCCGAAGGCATAAGGAGGCGGCTCAGCCAATGCTAATGTCCCGACAACAGATTCAGTATTTAATCACCGATCAAGTATCTAAGTCAATATCCACAATAATATCTAAGATTATGGGATACTATGTACAAACGAGTATTATATCTGTGGATTTAAGAGCCGCTTCCATCGAGTGAGTATATTAGTTGACCTAATTGCCTTCCTCTTTTTGACGGCTGCACGACGTGGCGGGATGTGATTAACAGTAGGCGACTTGACGGGGGCTACTTTAGAGCGGTTCCTTCCAGCGAGCCCAGGAGCAGCCTCAGTAGATAAGAGAGCCTTATCCGCCCTGATCAGACCCTCTTGTGCGGCCGGCTTACCAATATCCTTCACAGACGTTCCACATCTCCTGTCTAAGGGGGCAGCACCGGTGCCTGCCGTGAGCATGTCTCGCTCAGTAGTCGTAAGCGCCCTACCAGGGTCCCGGCCCTCATGAAGAGCGTTGAGCTCTTCTGTTTGGCGAGCCGGTGACCGGACGTTGTTGGGCTGTGATATGCTTACACGGGATTCAACTTGATCTTCTTGTCGAGTAGCCGACTTCTCTTCGGCCCGATTCTTCCCTTTTTGATTCGAAGGACCAAGCCCCCATTTCCTATAGAAGTAGTGTCTCAGTGACTCCAGTGAGGATTCCGAGTCGGAATCGGAATGCCAACCCCCATTGAGATCAACGAGATTGGATGTTCGAGAGGTCATTGGAGGGTTGGTGGATGAAGCATTCTTCAAAAGCAGCATTAATAAATATTTAGATATTGGCTGGAGGGAAGGAAAAAGCGAAGAAATAACAAGGTTATGCTTACTGTTATACTCTGTGTTCCAGACGGAGCTTGACAATCGAGATTGAGGACCGGCGGTGGCGGTGATGGTGTTGGTGAGTCGATGTTATAACGTTTGAAACGAGGTCGTTCTTCTGACTGTCTCACATGCCTTTCCAGACTCGGATTTGCTTGTGCTGGTCCATAGCTAGTATGTCCTCTGCCAGTGAATTGGACAGAGGGCATACGTGTAGACGAATCTTGGGGCATGGCTAGACTACGATGGGCAGGAGGGAGGTTGACGGGTAGCGTAATGGACTGAAGATGGAAGAATATCCGCCTTAATATGATGTAGAAACTGATCGAGAAGAGAGGAGATCGCGGAGGATCACGGATGAGGATTCGAAGAAAAGAGAGAGGGGACTCGGATTACCCCCACGCGTACCGGAGTATGTTGATACCTACCTCCTTTACTCCTTTGATTTGATATTATCCTATATTTGGTCGCGGCCCATCCGCATGCACCTTCGCTTAACCCGTGCCACATTGTGGTTTATACCTATTCGCCAATCTTACCAACCGCGTTACCTTGCAGCATATTAAGATCAAGATCGGTCAGCTTCCAGCAAGCTAATGCAGGTCGTCGCCACCACGTACTGAATGCGTCAGTTTGATCAAGCGAGATCTATCCGGTCCAAATTAATGATATATGTGACATGATTAGAAAATAGGTTAATATATATATACGTTAGAGATACCATACTATATTATACCGTTATATTATGCGTACTAGTGAATATTTAGATCTAACTTATGATGTAGAATACCTAGGTATGTAAGATATGTAAGAGAGGTTGGTTTCTTAGGGGGCAACGCGAAAAGGGGTAAAAAGTAAATCCTCTAGCTAAGTAGCTTTGCCTCCTCATTATGCAAGGTCATTATGCCTTGGGTGCCGCTAAACTTCCTTCTTAAGGTAACTTCCTTGACGCCTCTCTCGATATTTTCTTAGCCGGGCGATCATCCCCGGATGATCATCCCCAGACGACACCCTTGACGTGTTTATTAACGCCTCCTTCAACGCCTATTCGATGGTATCCTCTCAGATCGGAAATGAGTCTTTATTTACCCATAATAATATAGGTCTTTCAGCATAGTTTACGGCTTAGAAGCTTTTCGAAACGCCGTAAGTACGATCCGGGGTTACCTATTCAAACTTATTGCAGTATGTCTTACTTGTTCCTTAACAATGTTAATCCAGCTCTTGCGATCGGAGAATCCTGCCAATGAAGTCGTAGAGGCGTAAATTTAGGATCATTACATTGGGTACTAGGCTGACTGTGGCTGCCCGCGCGTGCTCAGCTATCCTCGGACCTTTTACTTCACTAGGAATCTGCCTCCTGTTAATACCCATGTCAATAGCGGTACGTGTGGAAAAATCCGTTAAAGAATCATTGTATCCGGTGGGGGGCGCGACGCCATCGGGGAGGGACTGCTTGTGATAGTCATTAGAGGAATGTCATTCGAGATTTGAAGATGGATCAGATGTAAAGACAATGATGTCTTATCCATTTGTAGACGACGAGGGTCTAGCCTTAGACTGATAGTTTACTATTAGTATTAATCAACGCGATTGCTATGCTGCCAGATCGCGTAGAGAAGTAATTCCTTACCTTATGGTCGGAAACTTGATGCGATATTTCGAAGCGACCAGCAAAAGCCTCATGCTATTTTTAAAACTGGCCAATCATAATGCTTAAATGCTCTTCCGCTTTTCACCGGAATAGCCGTAGATCTAGAACGAGAACTTTTAGCGAAGCCTTTTGATTTGTTATTTCAACTTGACTTAACTATTTTAAGTAAAGCTTCATCTATATATGACGTGCAGACTGAAACGCCCTGAAACTTGCCGTTAGAGCTTTTATCAGCTCAAGAAAATGGATTCATCACGACATAATTAATGCCGGCCCATTTCTAAGCTGATTTAAACCTAATTTATAAGTAGTAAAGATTCATAAAATATTTTAATGAAAGCCATATGTTACACTGCTTAAATATCCGGTCATCAAAGAAACATCGTGAAGCTGATTACCTTATCGCATTACTAAGCTACCAAAGTGGTAACCAAGGTAAGTTGGGGTAATAAGAATTGATATCTGATAATATTATATACCTAAATGAATGCCGATTTTGATATGAGGTAAAAAGTACTCGTTAAGTTTCTATACACATATAGATTCAACCATGAGCGAGACGACGGAGAAACTAGATAAAGTCCAAGCTTGCGTTGAGCAAATCATCAACTTCTTAAGTCCCGAATGTGATCCGGGGCAACACTTTTCTGCTTTTCAGAGACGGCGACAGAATCTCACTGAACAAGAGAAGAAGCAGAACGATTACGAACGAGCGTTCCAAGCATGGTTTAACAACGTCAACATTGAGCAGGTCGAAAGTACATTCTCGAGTTGTATTCAGAATGGCGTAGAACCAGTTGAGGAGGAGGAGGAAGAAGATCCAGATCCATTCCCGAAAGACTCTGCTCAAGAATGGGTCCGAAATATGTATAATCAACTTTCAGCAGATCCGGTATGTCGAAAGATTCGCTCCGCTATGGTCTTCGACTATATGACTGTTATACCTACACTAAGATTATACTAAAAACCAAGTTAGGCAATTGCGCGAATGTTTGGGGTCATCATTTCGTCGTCTAAGAAACACGATGTTGATGCATCGGAGATACAAGATCACCTGGACATGCCAGCTTATCCCGACACAAATCCCGGAGGGATTGTACACTTCATCAAAGCTAATCCACGATCATATCCACAGGAGATGAAGAGCAAAGATGAGAAAATCAGACAGAAGGGATTTCAGAAGCTCGCCGCAAATATAATGTCTAAGATAAGTACTCCCTAACCGACCCACGAGCTATTCTATTGACTAATAAACATTATACAACCAATTCTGTTTCAGGCAGCAAGGAAGCTCTAAAACCAGTACGCTTCAAATATTATCGTACGTGGAAGATCTCAAATGACGAACCTCAAACTAGTTCGAGATCAGTTTAAAAGGAAAAGATTGAAAGAGAATTTATACTAATATGAAATAGAGGACCTGACCATCAGCGTCAAGCGTACCACCAGCGGTACGTTTGCACCGGAATCCATCATTGTGAATACGCAAACCCGGAAATATTTGCAAGTCGTAACCAGGACCAATCTGAAGACGATCCTCAGTACGACCGAATAAATATTGAAAAGCTTGGGTTATTACACCAAGAGGACCTTGAAAATGAGAAGAAGAAAACGTCCGCAGATAAACTGCGGGACCGGACGCTCGCGTAAGTAAGAACCCTAATCTAAGTCGAGTTCGAGATTAGTTCTCATCTACCCAGGTTGTTTCATGCAATTTCTCAGCTCTATCAGAAAGATCCTCGCTTTTCCTGTATCTTAGGTCATTGCGGTAATACCTGTGAACGAGGAGTTATACGCGTTTTTAAACGTAATGGGGTAAGTCAACTTGATATCATTTTAATGCCAGTCTTAATATGTTCTAATTTCCGTACAGACCCTCTTCATGGGATGTCCGCTTAGCTGTGATGCAGAGCCTCATCATTTCGCATTACCTCTTAAGAATAGCATCAGCCGCATCAATCCCCTTTTTCTTCGGGCGCTGTGCATCGACGGGCCACCAAACACGTCCCAGCCTGATATTTGTTCGTTCATAGGACGCACTACGACTAAGCTTCCAAATTGTGGCCACGATCACAAACAGGGGGCTGGAAAGGTGGTCCACTGCCCCTGTAAGGTCCAGTATAATATATATATCCCGCACGGTCTTGAAAGGTTCCCATTCATAATTCTCGTTGTTCGTGGATCACATACACATCATCCACCGCCACCGACAAAACTACCCGCCGATATCAGACGGGAGCTCATCGAAGCACTTCAGGCCCACGAGATATTGGGGCTGACAGCGGGTAAGCATCGCACGTCGGCGAGGTACGGACCATACTGACATTGGCCTAAGGCCGTTTCCAAACTGAACCAGGTTACTACCGACTATGTCGAAAGTTTGGTGTGGATAGCCTGCGAGGGATTCACTGGGCGTTGAACATAGAGTGCACTATAAACGCCATTATTCGCGCAGAAAGACTTTTACGATACCCTGCAGGGACTGCTCTCGCAGGAGTTCAACGTGAATTTGAGCTGGACTCGAAACGGCCCGAGGACGAGCGCTGGATCCGAGAGATCTGCTATCTGGGGGTGAAGAAAGATATCAGCAGATATTTCGTTATTTGTATGACGAAGAAACAAGCGGAAGCGTTCCGCGACTGCGCTCATATCCAGATGGATTTATCCTTTAAGATGGTTCATGGGCAGACTAACTTATATTCCGTCGTCGGATTGAACGAGATCACAAACGGTATTAAGTTCACTAGCCGCATATAAGCATTAATACTGATGGCCTATAGGAATCGAGGTCTTTGCGTATGTATTCCTTAATTGGGAAACCACAGAATCATATTACCAGTTATTTTGCCGCATGTTTCATTGGCTCGGAGTCGTATCGGGGACTCCAGTGCGTTTCAAGCATATACAAGGAGTACAACCTGGGCAGGCTGGCACCCCAGTTTCTACCGCTACTCTGGACATGTGCAAAAAGCAAGCACACGGGCTGGGACGTTACCTGGGAGGTGCGCACATGGCAACGGCTTCAACTGTTCTTGGACTAGATGCTAATTGATCTCAGACTTGGACCCATCAAAGTCATGGCAAGAGCACTTACAACATGTCGTGATATTCTGTAAGGTACATTTACGACGTGGCTTTCAGAGCAAGTTCCCCGGTTGCGATCTAGGTGTATTCTTGGACCAGATTTTCGGCTCACCATCACGGGCTCGCCTGGTAGAGATAATCAACGCGGCAACCAGGCTTTATCCAAGTGAGTAGACAATGCTAAGACTAGTCTTAGCCCGACATCGGAATGAATAAAGCTAACCTCTCTCCTTTTTCGCTCGTAGAAACCGCTAATTGGTGGGCAAATAAACTACCAGATTGGCTTCAAGGGGGCCTTTGTCAAGCTTGTTCTAAGATCGATCCTGTAGATTGGTCAAATGCATTAAAGCATACCGGCATCAATGAAAGCGAGCATTTTATGGTCAACAACTTTACTGGAAGATCTATCTCACTTCTAATGGCTGTAAAGCTGTGAGTAACTTTATACTGGTTATGGGATAATCTTAGACTAACCGCTATCTAGCCTTTACAAGTTCATCAGCAATCGTGAAGAACGGTTTATGCTATTTAAGCAGCTCGGCGTCCACCACAAGCAGAAAAATATGTCTACAGAGGCATATTTCATACGTAGGATGAAAGATTGGAGTATGTCAAATTTGCCTTACGTCTGCATTATGGTTAAATTAGGACTATACTTGAACGAAACTTCTGACTTTAAGACTTGAATAGATGAAAATTACCGCAAACAGGCTGAGAGGAGAGAGCAAAATCCATCGCTTTCTTTCAACCCCTCAAATCCCTTCGATAGTACCGATATCGTCCCAGACGATTTTGAGATGGATTCAAGACCACTATTGGGGCTTGACGATCTGCTGCGACAAGCCGGTAATGAAAACCTGGTTAATAGGAGCACAGACATCACACAAGCTGAGAATGAACTTCGCGCCCTCTCGGATCAATGGATGGGTACTCAACAACCAGTTAGCTCTATCAGACTGCGAGGACAGAGAACTTCAAGTGCGGTCCAGGACCAATCTATAAGTGTAAGTTTGCCTGAGCCTCAACTTCCGGAATACCCGCGCCACATGATCCAAGTCGCCTGGGATGATCATTCCGAGTCCGATCCACAACTGTCCTCGCAAGACGTCCGCTCTAGTTCGCCTCCACCGAGAAGGATTATACAGCCATCACAAGGTAGCTCCGGGCAAGAGACAGTAATAACGCACCCCAAGACCGTATCGCACTTAAACCAGCGTAAACGAGGCCGCTCAGAGGTCTCTATAACTTTTGAGGGGATTTCTGAAGCGCAGCTTGAGGAAAAGGAACAGAGAATAGCAGAATTGCGCCGTAGAGTAGCTGAACGGCGAGCTCAGATTAACAGAGAAGCAAAAGCTCGTATATTAGACGAGGAGGAGCGGGAGTTACGCCAAGAGCTGGAGCGCATATGATCGTACATCCCATTCAGGATGATCTTCATGTTCTTAGGTGATCTCTATATGATCGCTGCGTGGCTAGTCTTCGCGTCGTATTCGCGTAATCTCTAACGCATTAGACGCGTTTGTGGCGTTCATGGCGTATTTCGGTACCGATGTTGAATATTGGGTATATATTTCCGGTCAGGAGAACGAGCAGTTCTTCAACTTTCTTCACCCTTACATATACGTCTTTCCTGAGAAAGTCCCAGTCCAAGTACGATCTTAGACCAATCTTGATCCTTCCTGTGTTCTATCTTTATTATCACCTGAAAATGACTACTGCTGCGCCTGATACCGCGTCCCATTACGACGAACTGGACGCTAGTGAGTCAATCACCCACGCAACATCAAGCTTAAATCTCCCTAAGACTGTTCTCAGATAATGCCCCATACACCATCTCACCCCCTGTTTTGAATGGCATCGAACTCCATGTGGTCGGTACGTTTTCGGCTTATTTTATGGCTGATCCCCGTTAATATGGTGCAGGTCTTATCCCAGAGACAAACCCGGGCTTTGGCCTAATTAGTATGTGCTTCCCGCCGAGTGTGGTCTGAGACTGGTCTCTAATTGAACCTAGATGGTACCAACGCAGGCTACCAGTCTATTATGCGTATGTTAAATCGCTTATCCTTACGTCCTAAGTAATTAACTACCTATTTATAACATTGAGGATGATTTAGTAGCTGCACCAATACCACCCCAGCTGGTAACTCGAGCTACGCCGCATGTGTAAGTAGGTTCTTAACCTAATCGAAGATTGTCCTTGCTAATATGCTTAGTTGCTTTGTTGCCGTCGGAACTAACTTAGCATGTGGCCAAGTGTTCCAAAACGCCAACACTGTCTGTCCAAACAATAAAAGCTCCTGAAAGTATCGTACTAACCTGACTTATCTAGCTCTGGCGACACCTGTACAATGTGCATAGTGGTCAAGGTAAGTACAGTCTGAGACTGTTTCGAGACTGTTTCGAGACTGAATCGAGACTGTTCTCTCAGCTGTTCCTCACCAGGCTCGCGGTCCAATTAACCGCATGGAGATGGCGATGGCTAACACGTGAGTATATTCAATCGATCCCATACGGTGACGGGGCGGTATTAATTTCTCTTTAGTGCCATGCGTCGGTTTGTTGTCACTGGTGAATGGCGCCGGTTTCGCTTCGACCAAGAACCTGGGTATGGTAATCCCGAACTGGTCTCAGATTAGACTAACCCCGAATACCTAAGCAACCCCCCTTTCTCGCCCCTTACCCGCTTTGCCCAGGAATGCGAGCTTATCGCGTAAGTCTTTGTCGAGGCAGTATCGAAATGATCCCCAGACTGATCTTCGTAGCCAACACGATGATAAGTTCCGCGATCGTTTTGGCCGGCACTTCTTACGGCCTGTAAGTTGCGTTTCATTTAGTTTTACTATAAGCTTGAATTAGAGCGGTCAAATATTCTAATTAAATATTATAATCAGCCTTCCGATACGTCCGGTCCTAAGGGACCAACCCTTATACAGCTGGTTAGTTCGGTCCGAGGACGTTTGTCTTGCTCTCCACCTTTGCCTCAGGCAGGACAGAGGTTAATTTTTCCTTCCGATGATAATACTGGCCACGATTCTACTGAGCAGCCAGGACTCCCACAGGGGATTGGCGAAACCCCTAGCTCGGTTAAACCACTCCAACTACGATCAGAGATCCTTAATGAGGCGGATAAGGAGGAGAACGACAAGATTGAACCGGGACTAAACCTGTTCGAAACTCCTTCGACACCTTACTTGGGACGTAAGTCCGAGAATAAGGCTCGGCACCGAGAATCTATAGGGAATCAGTCTCAGACTGCTCTTGGTTCAAACCTAGACCCAGAGCAGCAGGTTCTAGCAGGCCTTATCCAACAGGGTGATGATCCTTTCCCAGCTGACGATTCGTCGGCGAGGCATGTACTGTCTCAGCACTTACCGGCCCCTTCAGGAAGAAACCTGCGGGTTTTACGTCCTAGAGTTCGGAATCAGAGTCGAGGCGAAGGAGATCGTCAGCGCGCGAATAGTAAGTATTCCCCAAGATTATTCTACGACCTCTTGCTTGTTGCTAAACTTTAATAAGTTAATAATTCTATTGCCTCCCGTGGCCGTAAGGATAACGCAATATCGTCGCCTCGGGAACTCAGACGTAAGAATTTGATTAATATTTTACACCGAGTCTGATTTTGATATAGTTATAGGCAGTAAACGTCTTCGAAGATCACGGTCATAAAGAATAATTCGAGAACAATGCCGTTTGGATAATCTTATAGGTTATAAGACTGAGCTCAGTACAGTCTAAGTATGGTCTAAGACTAAACTCGGTACAGTCTAAGTACGGTCTACTCACATAATATTGAGGATTTTTGCTTAGTTAGCCAGTAATATTACTTAATTGGAAAGCTGATAATTTATGAGGTATGATGACGTAATTCGGAGAAGGTGGTCCGACTTTTTAGAAAAGGTGGTCCCACCTAATAGCCC
>MU400464.1:0-27442 GCA_022578955.1 Hypoxylon sp. FL1857
TCCCCCCCCCCCCCCCCCCCCCCCCCTCCCCCCCCCCCCCCCCCCCCCCCCCCCCCCCCCCCCCCCCCCCCCCCCCCCCCCCCCCCCCCCCAATCGCTTATTCATTTTACGTCCCTAGGTGGACAGTTGACTTAGTCCCAATATATAGCTGCCTAGCTATAGAGTCGGACTTGTTTAATCTCACATAATACTTTCTACGTTGTCCACCGAAGCAGTCAGGGCGTAGTCTCCAAGTTTGGATTGCTTAGAAGTCAGACAATCATGGTTGCCTAGCTCATGGTTCTGCTCAAGTTTAGCAAGGTAGCCTTATCCGATTGGAGTAAATTATATAGACGTCCATCCAGTATCCAATCTATTGAATAATACCTCATCTTGAGCTAGTAGAGCCTCCCCAGAGTTATTCGAGAATTATGAGACTTGCCTCACGGTAGCAGATCTTTATATGTAACTCCAAAGCTTCCGGTAATGATTCAAATGGTACTACATGCTCGTCATGGTTGTTGACTTAGTTATATCCTATCCATGCTATTGTCAATAGATGCCACCTAATATTGCAAGTTATAAAGATGGCATTTGAATCCAGTGTTGATCACTAAGACACGTAACGGCCCTTACATTCGAAATTTATAGTTCTAAGTTCGTATCTTTCCTTTCCCGTATTGTTGTTGTTGTTGTTGTTGTTGTTGTTGTTATCATTTGACGCCAGGGGGACCGCTGCGTTGCAGCTATCCACGAAGCTTCCCAAGGGGCATCAAGGCGTGCTAGGCTAGGTGTATAAATACAAAATTTATCCTTTCCTTTCCCATAGCTCCGCGAGACAAATAAGTAGGCCTAGGGCATAAGGGTATCACTATGTCAAACTAATCAACGGGGCGAATGGGCCTCTAGTTACAAAGAAACTGATCATGCTCAATCCCGACTCAGAACTGCTCAAGAGGATGTTAAGAATGTATCTGGGCTACGCTCCCCTAAAGACGATAACCATATTTTACCTACCCGCAAACGCTTTGAAGATAATACAGTGTATACGAACATGCAATATATGTCAATAGAGTATCCTAAGTTACTAGACTTACTGTGTATTGCCAATTGCGAATCGGAGCAGAGCATAAGCTAGGTAAGTTCCATGTAAATGATTTAAATACCCAGTGATAGATTACTCCCATTTCAGAGATATTCCTTAGAGTTGCACGTATTTCTTGTGTACTTTTTTTCCTCTTTTTCTTTTTCTAAAAACAAAAAAAAAAGGTTGTTCTGCTATTCCAAGACACTTAAGGTGCTTCAAAGATGGCCATCTCCTGAAGAGGCTCGATACTTACTTACCATAAGGACGGGAGACCTTTACGAAAGCACCGTTCATATCAGACTTAATAACACAGGTAGCGAAAACTCTCAGTCCCCTCATTTCCTTCCCAGAACCAGGTATCTGGAGCTAGTTCCTGTGTTTTACCAATCTTGATTGGAATCTCCTAATATATAATGTTACCGGAGGAAGTAAGTGGTTTTATCATGAGAATAGTCACTATTTATTCATTGGAGTCGCCTTTCCTCTAGAAGGACACATACTTCATCTTCTAGGCTCCGTTTTATAAGTCTAACTGCCGGTGACCATGGTTGTTCCAGCTTGAGACCTCCGAGAGATACGGTCTCTGAAATCTAGTCTCACCGATCCTGCAGAGATGCACATTAAGAACTAGGATGTAATGTCTGTATTTCTTAATCTGATAGTCCTCGCCGCAAGCCAACAATATCGTATTTCCTAGCCTCGAAGCCTCGAAGGGGTTAGGAACAGCGGCAAACATGTCCTGCCTTGTAGGATGTTTTGAGCCATTGGTTGGTAGACCTTTGTCACACATCAAATTCAACTCATTTTCACGGACACCCGCACACCATTGGAAGACCCAGTTCTTGTAATACTCTTTTTCGCCTGTCTCAGAGAACAAGAAGCTTCGGCTTGCGTTGCTCTACCAATGCCTTCCCCCCCTACTTCTACTCCTTGCACCCAATAAATTTTGTCCAAACAATGAAGAAAACAAGTGCAGCAGCTCGTACATAGAGCGCAATGCAAGGGTGGCGGCCCGAAATATCGTACACGAGGTGAATACTGGGAAACCCTGCTTGTAATCACCGGAATTAAGAACAATTCCTTCCACACAATCCGCATATAGCCACCATAATCTCGAAGCAAATGGATTAACCGTGGACCAACGCCGAATTTTCTTTGCTTTCCGCTTCGAAGAGACATGTGGTTTAAACAGAGAAATCAAGTAATTAGGCCGGCGCTGTCAGAACGTCAATCGTGGTTTGGGAATCGCTAAGTGCCTCCAAACCTTCCGAACCCCCAAAATCATGCAAGTTCCTGAACGTCCAGCCGATGTAATGGTGCATAGGAAATAGCCGAGCCAAGATCGAACAACAATACAGAATTCCGTATTCAAAGGCGACGCCTGTATGCTAGGGTTATTTCTTTTCGAGAAAAGACGGTCACTTGAAGAAGAGGGATGAACATCATGCCGGGTTGCCCTTCAAACGTTTCTGTAACCGAGGCGTCGGAGGCTTCTTGTTAGCCATCGTGACACCATTGACCTGAGCTCCCCCTATACTTGCCGGTGTCGGTGCGCCGCTTTCCTCCTCGGTCTTGACGGTTGATGGCCTCCTCCGCTTATTGCTCGCAGGACTTGTATTGGCGCTGGGCCCGCTGGAGCTCGTCCCTTGTTGGCTTTGTTGCAGTTGCATCCCTGGTGCTTGCATGTGTCCCTGAGCAGGGCTGCCTATGTGAGGCGAGTTTGGAAGTTGCAGATGTGTAGCTGCCGGCGATGCGCCCATGGGGAATTGGCCGAAACTGGGTGTCCGTGGGTTAGGGGGACCGTTGCCTTGAGGTTGACCGTTCATTACAGGCTGCTGAGGAGCGTTGGTAATATTCTGATTGACGTATTGGTCGAGCGCCTGATAAGGGGACAAGTTCGGATGTGTGTGGTAGAAATTGAATAATGGCTGGACGATTCATAGGTTAGTAAATGAAATGCCGCTAAAATGAATCCATCATCCCCCCAGGGGTTGAACTCACGTTCATCTGTCCGACTACTTCAATAATCTAGAATACCACGTCAGCGAAGGCATGTACAGGAATGTTGAAGGACGCCAAAAACACATACCTCAAGAAATTGGAACACAGCTTCCGTTATGCCTATATTCTGTTTGACCGCTGACTGGGGCAAGTCGATATCAGGGGGTGGATTCTGAGGCGACTTCATTGGTTTCGCTTTCCCCTTTTTGCTCATCTCCGGAGATAATCGCGAATCTTGGCCGTTTACCTTGAGCCAATCCTTGACCCAATTATGTGCTGGTTTTGCCGCCTCGATCACCATTTTCCTTGAGTGATATTCCTCGTGACCTTGCGTGATGAATTCTAAAAGCTCCAATTTTTGTTCGTTGTCAAACTGGGCACGGAGAGTCCCGGTTGCGACGACCTAATTGCGCGATCATCAGAATTGAATTGCTTGAAGCTTAGCTGACGCTACATTTTGCACAACTTACGTGAGAGTTGTCGAACCAGTAGGTTAAGCTTGCCTTCTGGTTCTCGATGAAATGACAGCCATTTGGTAACGGTCGGTCGGTAATGCCCTTCTCGAAGGTCAAATTAATTCTCCTAACGCCACTCTCAAAGTGTGTATGGAAGTATCGTGCCAGAGCGGGCTGCGTTATCTCGTGCTGCTTGTCTGTATGCTCCTCGTTTGTCGGGTCGGTGCCGACATAAAATAGGGAGAGTCTAAAAACGCCCCTGGGCGAGAAGAATTGCGCGACAAAGTTATTCCAGTATGTTAAGTCGTCCTTCGTTCTTGAGCCCTGTCGAGAGTGTAGGTCGTTAATAACTGCTTTCCGTCAAAGAACGGCGGGAAGAACTTGAGAGGGTGGGGGCAGGGTTAGTACTGACAGGATATCCGCTAAGATGTTCGCCAAATTGGAGTAGCTTTAATAAGCAATGGCCCTTCAAGCCATCATTCTTGTGTTGCTGTTGGTGTAGCAATTGTTGCTGGATGTTATTCGGGAGTTGGAGATGCTGGCCTGCCTGCAAGGGCTGAGCAGCTGGCGGCTGAGGCTGGTTCTGTTGACCATTCGGTGGTTGTCCCTGGCCCTGTGGCGGTTGCGGTTGATTTCCCTGTACCGGGGTCTGCCCCGGATTCTGCGGCTGGTTCGGTTGCGCAACGGCCGGCGTCGGGGCTCTCTGCGGGCCCTGCGAACTCGGTTGGGGCTGCTGCCCCGGTTGTGGGCCGGGTTGCTGTTGTTGTCCCGGTTGCTGCTGCGGCTGCGGCTGCTGTCCTTGCTGTTGTGGTTGCCCCTGAGGTTGAGGTTGGGGTTGAGGTCCTTGTCCCTGGGGGCCTTGCTGGGTTTGTTGTGCAGCCATCGACTGTGCTAATTGGGCCTGCTGCATCTGCAGTTGTTGAGGGTTCATCTGTCCAGGGTGACCGGGTTGGTTACCTTGGTGCATCTGATTATTCGCCTGCTGTTGAGCTTGATGCTGCTGTTGCATCGCTAATTGATGTGCGAGCATCTGCTGTAGGCAAGGGTAACGTCAGCGTCGAAATAGAACTTTTGGGGGAAGGGGTTAAAACGCGTAGAGGAAGCTATCCATATTACCTGAGCATGCTGGGGATTTTGATGTTGTCCCTGTTGAGCGAGATGCGCCTGCTGGAGATGCTGGGGTAAACCGACTCTTTGCATATTCGCCGCGTTGTTCCTCATGGCCTGAAATTGGGCCATATTCATCCCCTGCATATTCATGGGCATGCCGCCGCCTGCGTACATCTGATGCTGGAGCATGGCCTGTCTCTGCTGCAGCATTCTCTGCTGCTGCATTTGGGCCATTAACTGGGGGTTTTGAGCTACTATGGGAGCGCGGGATTGTTAGCGAAACACGAACAGGTGCGTGACCCCCGGTAGTTTTGCTAGGAGGGTACCCGAGGAGGGCGACTGGGGCCTTATTTGAACTCACATGCGAACTGTTGCTGTTGTTGAAACATCTGCTGCTGGGGATTCAAGTGCTGCAGAGCATGGGCATTTGGGCCGGCGGCGCCAGGAGGCATACCTCCCATCATGGCGGCGGGATTGACCTGTCCACCGGGGCCGGATACCGCCATGTGGGCGGCCATCTGAGGAGGCATGCCCGGCTGGGCACCCGGTTGGCTTGGATTATGAGCCATGCCCGGAGCACCCATGGGATGGCCCGGATGGACGCCGGGGTGCTGCTGCATGCCTGGGTGAAAACCAGCCGGTCCTATACTCGCCATCATTTCTACTAGTGTCGACTATCCACGGCGTGGATATCGACGCCCAACCTTGGTCACGAGGTCATACGCTTTCGTTCAGTCTATGGCGTGGTCGCGGTCTCGATGCGATCGATGGATCGACTTGGATGATCGAAAAGCTTTGTTGGCGACACCGTTTCTTACTTCTCCCCTTCGCAAGTAGATACTCACGAGCTCCTTCTCTTTCTACCTAATTACAACAGGACTATATGCGATTTGACGTAATGCGATCGGCGATTGAGTATGTGTATGCTTATATCTTCGATAGCGTCGCGTCGGCAATTACAGGGTTTGGCTCTGGGCGGCGTGGCTTGAAGTTGAAAATGCGTAGAGACATACAAGTGTGTGGCTTGTGGTGAGGATGAAGAGAGAGGAGGAAAGCGAGGATGGAACCCGATTCTTCTATTCTCCTTGAGCTTAGGACGCGGTGGGATATTGAGTTCTCGGTTGCGCGCCACAATGCAAGCACAGAAGCTACAGTAGCTTTGGTGTAAGTCACAGGAAACGCCACCGCAAACTCACACCAAATCAGTCAACTTCATCAATACGTCGCTCGTCGGAACAATTGGCCCAGCTGTGTTGCTGTCGTTGGCCGCTGTCGCTGTCGCTGTCGCTGTCGCTGTCGCGCGTGGGTATAGGCGAGGCGAGGCGGAGCGGAGAGGCGGACGTGCACGATGGGATGCGATACGGCGAGAAGTCCCAAGTGGGCGCTGTTGGTTGTTGGCGTCGCGGGATTCGCTTCAGGCACAGTACAGTAGACCCAGTCCTGCTAATACGGTACGGCTATGGTATGATTTTATGTAGGTATGTATTAGCTGGGTAGTTAGATTATTATTTTAGTGCTGGGTCGATCTCAAGCGACGACGTCGGGCGATCATTTTTTAAAAAATTGTTAGTGTTGGTGCGTAATAAAGCGGATGGCGGGTAACAGGCTAATAAAAAAAGGCGAGGGAAGGGGAAAGAAAAAAGATTAGATGATGACGATGGGAAGGGCGACACTGTATGTAGTAGTAATGGAAGGTGACAGTATGTAGTTGGCAGACTGGGCTAGGCTGAGCCAGAATAAGGCGATATGTAAAGGATATGAATAAAATATCAATGCTATTTTCCGCGCCTACGGGCCTCTGATAGACGCCGTTTGAAGGAGAGTAGGGATGTGTGTTAGGGGCCTCAGGTGAGAGCCTGGGGGAGGCTTGGAGGCTTGGAGGCTTCGAAGGGCTAGAACGTGCGCTTAATTTTCGATGTGGTCTCCTTCCTTTTGTTATTTTTATTCCTTCACCTTGCGTGCCTTGCTCTGCTCCTGTTGGATCAGGCTGTCGAGATCTACTGACGGTGGCCTTCTGTTGTGCGTGGTTAGGTACGTTCGGTAGATTTGATGCAAAAGATTTAGTGACACATCGTACAGAAAGTACTGTGTAGATAGCGCGGTGCAGAGTGAAAATTGAAACAGGCGGGAATTGTCTACTGTAATCTTGATGGGGACCAGGGGGGAGAGAAGAAGGGGGGGGGGGGGGGGGGGGATGGCCTTGAGGTGACAGGTAGACAGTGCGAGGTGTGGCTGCAATGAGAGAAAAATATTCCCGACAAGACTGTGGGGCACTGTATACCAATGTAACCTACAGTGCTCGAGCCACGTGCGCGGTACCTAATCAACCTAATCAGCAAATTACATGTAGCGACATTGAAGCTAGCAAGGTCACCACCACCCCTGCAGCGTCTCTGTTGTATTTAAGCTCAACTGCTTAAAGTCGCTCCCCTTTTCCGGCCATCGCCGATAAGGTATCCTCGACCTGCGTGCCTTGATATACGTGTGCATCTTGATCATCAAAATAATCGAGGTAGAAAAGAAGAACAAGAAGCAAAGGAACTGGGCCAGTCTAATAATAGTCTAAGGAGGGCAGTTGTGGTACATGAACTGAACGGAATGTCAAGGGTTAAGTCCTCTACTACGTATAATGTAAATGTTAGATGGAAGAGATCAGAGCTAAAGATTCGAGTTGGATTTTCATATTCAAGAGAAATTTCATTATAGTCCTAAAGTCTTTACGAAAAGCTTTTCCGTCGTCCTTTCAGGTGAGAGAATATGGGGTACAGTTGCTTGAGTGTTTCTGAGGGAAACAGCCAAGAATCAATTGACATTGACATTGACATTGACATTGACATTGAACTTTCAACGCTCTTACGGAGAAGGCATGTTCCTCAATTCACTACCATAGAGAACTGTATTGTCACTTCTACCATGGGGGAAGCCCGCTGAAGCAGATGGGCCCTTCCGAGCGAGACACTTGACCTCTTGTCGCCTCGTTATGGCTGGTTTCTTTATCTTGTTCCCCGCTTGAGTATGACTCAATAAGAGTTACTAACCTACAATATGTATGTGTTGGTAAAATGGGGGCAATTTGGCTGTATGCTGTTACCAACGATAGTCTACTCGCGAGCGGGATTTATACAACCGCTAGCCCTCAAGGTAAGCTGCAATGATTCAACGCAGGTTGTGACTGATCGAATGATTTGGCTATTCTATAGCGCTATTGCATGAGGCATGGGGGGACCAGAATTGTATAGCAAAGACATCGACTGGATCTGATTGGGCAAGTCATGCTGCACGAGGAATAATATAAGTGGTAGAGATATCAACAGCTCGGGAGATCGCGGGTGAAACACACAGTGTTAGAAAGACTCAACCTACTCCATTCCAATCGCAATTAGTAGAGGCACTGTATACAGATGGTCAACTGGCACTGAGGGTCTCCTTCAAGACGGGCTATTTTTAGGGCCGGGATTTGGCAGCGCCGCTGATAACTGGCAGCTGGCAGTTGGCAATTGGCTGAAGCAAAACATACCTATTAACCTAGAGGCCCACCTTAAGCCCACTCACGTCACATGATTACAAGATTTTTCCGCGCAGCTACAGTACTAAGATTGATCCGTTTCCACGGCCAAGGGGCCCCACAGGTCCCATATTAATTTTTTTTTTTCTTTCGCGTCTTCAAAAGCTTCAAAACCGTCTGCTCCCCCCAAGTTTTTTTCATTCTAACAACGTTCCCTCTCTGTTCATCTCTAATATGGCGAGATCGAGTTGTGAGGATTGAGATCCGAGATCTGAGATGCGGGCAGCAACATATTTACAGCCTAAGGCATCCATCATTCCCGCGAAAAGCAAGTAAGGTTAGTTGCTCTCGATCATTCTGCAGACCTGCAAACCATCACGACATCCCCCAATCACCAGGATGACAACCAATCAACATGTCTTCTTTTCCCAGCTGAATCGACCATGAAAGAAGTTTCGTCTGTTCGGGCCATTCCACCTCGGTGGCAGCCTGTTACTTGCCAGTATACTTTGTCTGATTTCTCATCGCGTGAACCATATCTAATGGTATCACGAGATGGGAATGGTTGGGGGGCCGCGTCGCTTGTTATATTTGGTATTGAACCCCAGGTCTCATGCTAACTTGGTGACAGATCTATCTCCACGGTATGTATCACATCTCAAATTGATATCTTCTCTGTTCTCCAACAAGGTTAGTCAAATCTCTTCTCTTCGACTCTTCCGGATTATATTTCGGCGTTTCTATGATGAAACTTCCAACCACATTCGCAGTTTCCACTCGAGCTTCACCTAGAGCCTTTTTGAAGCAGATGAGGGCAAAAATAGCCTTTCTTGGATGTCTGATTTACGCCTATTTCTGTTGCTATCTTGCAGTCAACTTGTTGATACGGACCTTTGGCTGACCGAGTCTTGACAGATATACATGACGCATTAGAAGTCTTGGATTTTTGACCATATTTCAATATTTATGCATAGAATACGCACGACTGTTACTCTTAGCTATTAGCACCTAGCATTCAAATAAGCATGATTTGTGTAGCCCAAGGCAATTTTGAAGTCATTTGTTCCTGATTGCATTTCCAATATCGCCCAGATCCGTGTTCCAAGGCCATCCTTTCATAATTCCATCAGCGATCGGTTAATCTGTATACATTTTGCCCCCGTTCGCCAATCAAGCTACCTCAACACCTTCGCGTATCCCTTCCCTTAGAACGCCATGGCCAATAGAACTGCTATTTTCCTGCCTTCTAACCCTCCCTCCGACCATGCCCCTTCGGTTCCTGCCTGTCCGGCCTCTGCCTAGCCAGTTCAACTTGAGTAGTCGGCCAAGCTCCGTCACCATCTTACTCGCCTCATCTGTGCTCGCTGTGTTGATTCCTGTATCGACGCTCGCTAGCACGCTCATACATTGGAGCATGCGGCCCACCATATCCGTGACCTGCTTGCTGTCCTCGACGTTCTGTTCTCGCACGCTACCTAGGATTTCGCGGCCGCCACGGTCGCTTCCTTCTCTCATCTGCGGTGTGAAGGGCCTGAGCAGACTTCCAGTAGACGCCGGGTCAGACACGCCGCTGCCAAAGGATACGTTACTGATGGCGCGACTCCGCGACGGGTTCGAGTCGTTCCCGAAAACCGTGGTAGAGGTCGAATTGTAGCTTGCAACGCTTGGGTCCAGTGACATGGCCGTTCCAGGTCGACCTGAGAGTCCGTCGCTAGGGGATGTCGATAGAGATGCGACACTATCGTTCAGGAGCGGTGGTGATGCTAACGCGAGGGTGGCAAGGGAAGATGGTAGATGCTCGAGGGATAGCCGGGAGAATATGGTTTTCAACTTCTCGTATCGAGGTAGGATCAAGGAATCCCGATACGATATGAGTACAAGCCGCCGGACGTCGAGAACGCTGGACGCTGGCGACAAGTGGGCCTCGAAATCTGGCCCGTTGGGATGGGCATTTGGCGCTGGGAGCTTAGCTATGACTCCACCCCAGAAGTCGCGCGCCTGCTCGGAGGTCAAGAGAGGTCCAGAGCCGGAGAACTCCAAGTCCAGCGGTAGGAAAACAGCTTGCATATATGGTAGAATACTTGTGAATGTGAAGATCCACAGCTCTACTAGCGAGGGTATCAGCCTATCTTCAGGGGTCTTACGTAGTGCATGGTCAAGCGAGGCGAAGCCCGTCGAGAGCAGATCTCGCAGGTCGTCGACGATGATATGTGCCGATCGACGCTGTATACAGTACTGAATATGCATGGTGACGATGCGGTTGAAATCTTCTACGGGGAGTCGCAGATCTTCGCCTTCGAAGATGACTAGCAGTTTGGCCCTCAAATACGGCCAAGCATCATCTAGGGACATGTTATGAAGCCCATATTTACCCGAATCAATAGGTTCGGATAGGTAAGAGTGCGTAGCGGCAGCTGCCGACCCGTAACTACCGGGCCCAGGCCAGTCAGAACCCTGGCCATAGGAGGATTCATTGTCTTCTTTCCTCTTGTCGCGTAGCGCGCGCCCGCCATGCCGTAGATCAAGACCGCTGACACTTTTGCCAATGTTGTTGTTCGGACCTGGACTTGGAGGCAGGTTGAAGTTGTACAGGCTGGAGGGCGCGTGGGGATCGACAGGCCGGGAATTGCTGGCAGCAGACGACAGAGGGAGATGATAGTCGTCTTTGCTGCTCAGCTTGTGCTTTTGCCGTGATAGGAAGTGGTGCTTCTTCTCCTTATCCTTGTCCTTGGTTTCTTTCTCCATGGACGGGTCGACCGGTCGAATAGTCGCGGCAGACGAATTACCTAGGCTATAAAAAGACTGGGAATCTGCCAGGCTGGTTGTGCTAAAGTTCGCGCGCTGTAGTGAGGCCAGAGCAGAACCGATCTTCCCAGGGCTCGGCAACGGCCGTTCTTTCGCTTCGCCTTTGGTCTCGATCTTCTTGGGTCGAGAGAATAGCTTGACTTTAGACTTCTCCGCCTTCGCAGGCTTCTCCGGGGGGGCTGGGGGCGCATGCGTGGGTTGTTCCGGCGGCGGTAGACCCGGGGAGGACTGAGGTGATCGTGGGAAAACGACGTTGGCAGCGGCAGTTGCAGCAGCCGCATGACTCCCCAATAACCCGTTATGATATCCATGAGCACTAAAGCCGTTATCTCGCGGAGCGCTCGCCTCGGTCAGACTAAGCATGGGAGGGCTGCGGTGGCCAGGAGCGGGCTTTGTGCCCGGTCTCTTGGATGCATCGTGGCTATCGCTTCCAGGAAAGGGAACGGTTTGCGACCGATGGCGACTATGTTGCTGGTGCTGCATCACGGCAGCCTGGGCGGCTATCTGACTAGCTGAAAGTGTGCCCTGAGGTTGGGCCTGAGCCTGAGCCTGAGCCTGTGCCTGTGCCTGTGCCTGTGCCTGGGACATAGCGACCTGGGAGAGGTTGGACGTGCTCGTGGAGGGCAGGGTAGGCTCAAACAGACCTTGGGTCTGCGAGTGTTTCCTTGTGTGACCCGCGCTCCTGGGAGGCAAGGTCAAGGGCGAGGCGTTCCTCGGCTGGGGTAGTTCGATACTAGGTCTAGTCGGACGGGAGAAGTTGTGTGGGCTGTTAGCGTAGGACGGGCTGGTGACAGGGCTCTGGGGGCCTCTCGTCTTAGGGAAGGAAAGGGTATCGTCGCCCTCAGATGTGTCTATCCTGCGTATTTGAGGCCTCGAAGGGGCTGCAGAGGACGCGGCTGCGGCTGCAGCGGTGGAAGCCGAAGAAACACTCCCGGGTAGGGGAGAGAAGCTCCCGGGGGCTCTCTGCTGGGATCGTACTGGCTGCATTGTTTGATCGAAACGTCCAAGTTCCTAGTTCTGTTACATCTTGTCCTTGATTCTGATATATGCGATCGGCGCCAACCCTGCAGTTACCGTAGTCCTCAATCAACGTACAGGCAAGTGGAGGCGCATGTAGCAGGACTTCTCATCCCGATCGAACAGACAGATTCATCGGCGATTGTGTGACGAGGATACGTATATGGATGATATATTCAATGATGTATGGATTATGGCTATGGCTATGCATGTGGCTATAGCAATTGACGTGAGTTTGGGGGGGCATAGATCGGGATTGCCAGAGGTGAGATGTACCTCTCTTATTACAGTATTGGTTCGCGCAGCCCGGTACTTAGGTACCATGGACTTAGCTACATCTTCATGTACCTTGCCCTTGGATACCTATCACACAGCCACATCTGCCCCGCGCTTGCTCGTAAGTTGCAAGTATCATCATCGCACCAGGCTTTGAAACAAACAACGTCAAATCTCTTATAATTAATGTTCCTAGAAAGCATTGCAAACTTCTACTAAATCATACTACCATACTATCACCACGCAACATCGAGGTGAACCTCGTTATTCACGAAAACTGCCCGCCGGCTTTAGAACTCACTGACCATATCGCCCTCTTCCTCTCGCCAACTGCCGCCGACCCCACCACGATGACCTCGTCGACCACGGAACCAACCGTTCACGTCCGAGCGACTTACGAGAATTCAAAATTCGCAGGCAACTCTCCATCCCAATCCCCCGCCGCACCCTTCACCATCCTCACACCGCTGGCACTTCCCGACTCCGAGTCTGCGACATACAAGACGGCGTATTTAAGCAGTCTCCGTGAAGCTGTGTCCACACTACAGGAGCGCGTGAACAGCGAGCTGACGGCACGCATGGAAGAGGAAGCTCGCGAGGTGGCTGCTATGTCTACTTCTTCCACTACGAATAGGGAGGCCGGAAAGGGTGTTGTTGTCGGCGGTGTCGACGAGGCAGCTGAGGAAGAGAATTACGGAGAAGAAGTAGTGGAGGATGAGGAAGAATGATGAGTTGGTGGATTCGCGCCACTCTAGCACCGCTCACCAACAAGATGGACAGGGAGCCAAAGGGAGGAAAGGTACACGGATCCCCCGATATGCAGCTACAAGTTGTAATCTGGCGAGACGGCCTCAACAAATGAAACCGGACCTGGACTTTGCGCTAGGTATAGGCGTATAGCACGGCTATCCGCGCCTTATTCTATCGAAAGAAGCAACAAAGTGTTATCAATTTGATCGCGGTCTAAATACGGGGGTATTGCCTAGGTACTCATCGCCGCTACTCCGACAGCATGCAACAATGCCCAAGTTATGCTTATAATACCAGAAACCAGAACACCTACCCCCAGCCTCGATATATGCGAAAATAGCGCGATCCCGCTGTCGCGCCGTACTCAGACTATAAACAACCCCAGTAAGGGTCAACTCGCTTTCCAAGGCCCCGTCGGCACGGGTAAGAGGATGTGTAGATAGGTGATACCGTCCATGTCGTTTGGGGAGAGCTCAGCCATGTCTTCCCCAGGAACCAGCGATTCGCTCGCTACGACTACCGCTCGTGCTACGCCCTCGTCTCCCCAGGCATCCGTAATGGACGACACTATTATCGGGGAGCACCGCTACGACACTGTTGCCCAATCTCTTGTGGCAGACACCGCATACTCTCTCCTCGCCGATAACAACCCTCCGACTGCGGCCGCATTGGCCGCCGGGTATCCCGTCCCCGAGAAGTAGCAGTGCCTGCGTGTTCACAAGCTGCGTTTTACGCAACCCCTCGACGATGCGAGATTCCGAGACAACGCTGTTAGCTGCGCGGATGCGCCCCCGGAAGTATGACTCGAGCTCTGCTACGGGAAGATCGTCGGGTATCAGAGACAGCGTCGATTCCGCCGGCAGACGGGACCCGTGCCTTGAGAGTAGGGACAAAGCCGGCTCCAGATTCGGCTCATTTGGTGGCGGCGGAGTCAGGTATAGGGAGAGCAGCATGTGATAGATTGAAGGTTTCGAATCGGGATCATCCTCGTCTACCGATGATGCTGCGAAAGATTCCCTGCGTGAGCTAGGCAGCGCGTGGATACGATTGCAGTACCTATCATCCCCTGTAAGTAACGTTCACCACCAATATATGAAATACGTACTCTTCTGCTTTTGTATAGTCCTGCATGCTGAATACGTAGATCTCAAGCGCTTGTTTATGTGAACCCATGTTGCTGAATACTATAGCCCGAGCTTCGTAGAATGCTGGATCTGTAGACAATTAGATGCCTACCTGGAAATTGAAGGGTCAGGCAACCTACCATCACGAGGGATTATGCTCAGAGCTCTGCTGAGACTGTACTGCTGGCTTCCCTTTAGGAAGGTCACTAGGCTATTCAGCTTCTGATTCCAAGCCTCATCACGTTCGCCTTCCTTCAGGGTTTGGACCAGGAGCTCCACTAGTCGATTATGGAAGTCGGGCGTGCCGTCTTCTAGCTCCGTGATGATGTGCTGCAAGTACCGGATTTCTAGATTGACGTCGATGGCGCCAAGGTACCGGACAACTCTTTCCCGTGGCAAGGTTTCGGCGTTCTCGCTATCCGCCAAGAAGATCTCCATCCCCTGGTCAGGATCACGCCGTAGAACCCAGTCTGCGAACTCGAGAATAATATCAATCATCTCCGGTGGTAGGCTTTGCAGATAACCAACTGTCCGCTGGGGGCCGCGGAGCTGTTCAGGTATTACAACCTCGGCATCTGCATGTCCATTGAGGTCAAGCTTGGCCGATTCGCCCTCTGGTTCTGCGTCTCCAAATTTGCGAAGTAGAGTGAGCGCCTCGCGATGGAGCTTCTTGCCATAGAAGAAATCAGCCAGCTCGTTGTATCGGTTGTGCTTGAGCAGATGCTCATTCACTACAGCGGGGTCGCAAAAGTTGGGAATGCGGAAGAGGGAACCAGCCAGAGTAGGCGTAACGAACATCAAGCCACGGAAGAGAGCCGTGTCGACCACAGTAAAAGTCTCCTTCAGTTCCTGTTCAAGTTGCTCGTCAGATTCGGAGTGAGGGTGTGTCAGTAACGCGTCCAAGTTCTCATCTAGACTCGTGGATGAATCTGTGCTGGTTGTCGGTTTACGCGGCTTTAATTTCCCAGTAGCTGGATCAATCCACCGTTGGAGACGTGCCCTTGTGCCAGCTAGATAGCTATTAAGTTCGCGGACGGCTTTAACAAGATCTTTTCCTTCCAACGGGCCATCTTGCTCGGCACCCTTCCTCTTAGCCTTAGGCTTTACGCTCGCTGCATCTTCATTGTCAGTACCGCCTCTCCTTGACGATGTGACGGAAGCAGCATCGGAGTCTGCCTTACGATGCCCCATCCAGTACTTCGCAAAAGCACTAGGTCTTGATGGGGACGCAACCTCGACCGCGTTATCAGCCTTTACGGCCTTGTCACCATTGGCCTTTTCATCCTCTTCCTGTTCTTCTTCCTCCGAAGAGCTTTCCTCTCGCGTAGGTTCGGCAGAAAGATCACCGGCAATCATCCTAGGGTATAACCTCAGAACTCTCTGGGGTGGCGCATGTACTTCATCCTCATTAAACAATGCTAAACTTTCCGAGAACTTCTTATTCTTGAATAGAACCTCAGCCTTCAGCATCTTGGCCTCCCGCACGGTGCCAATCTTATCCTTTAGCAGCGCATCTTCAAGCATGCCGAGCACGCTTATAGCTTCGTCGTACTTAGCCTTGTCAATAAGTTCTTGTACCTGGGTGTCATAGTCTGTGGCCTCCATTTTCCACACAGCTCGGTCACTACTAATGTGGAAGCCCTTGCCCGCATGGGCAAGACTGTACGTCGGCGGTGGGAAATGCAGCTGTGCTGCACCAGGGAGTTCTATTATCTGCAAGAGGCTCAGGGTTTCTGGATTCCGCACCTCTAGCGTCCCTTTGGCCGGCGGTTGGAGGGCCAAGATGTATGGATAGCTGTATCCAATGCTCTCTGGGGCACTCTGCCATGGCACCTGGCGCTTCTCCAACGGGTTCCCATCGGTGTCGATGAATAGCGAGTTGATGTCCTTTGCGAGCAGCATCTGGCCCTCAGCCAATCTGGCGGCCAGCGGCTTCGGCATATATCCTCCAAGCCCCATGTAGCCCATACTCGCCGCACCAAACCTACTTCCCTGTCCGCCGGCTGCGGCGGCACCGAGCCCAACGATCTCGCGCATCTCCAAAGTAGTCACATCAACCAGTACGTATCCCGCATTCATGCCGCAGACAAGCTTAGTCGCATTTGCCCAGGTCAGAGTCCTAATACTCTCGGGGAGCACGATCTCGGTAACCTCATCATGCAACTCGCTCTCATGCCAACTCCACACGAGTAGGCGTCGTTTTACAGCTACAGCGAGGCGGCTGATGATCTCTGGAATGCCAGTAGCAGGATCCTTGATAATATTGCTGGTGACAGCAAAGCAGGTAGCATTTTTAGTGCGCGATATCGTATTAATTAGCTCGTAGGTTTGAAGGTCGTGGAGAGAAACGTAGTAGTTGGATAGAGAGACGAGAATGTTGGCTTCTTTGATGATAGCAAGCTGCTCGATGGCGCGTGTGGAGAACTTCTCGACTTCTCGCAAGAGGTCAGTAGGCTTCGGAGCAGGAACCGAATTCGAATTTGCCTGGGCATTCGGAGAAGAGTTGCCGTTCGAGGTGGAGGGGTCAGAGGGCTGGGCAAGTTCGTTCACACGGTATATTCTCAGCGAGCCGGTATTCAGACCAACTAGAACGCGGTCGCCTACCGGGAGTCAAGAGTAGCAATCAGCCTTGGTGCTCCCACATGAAGCTGCAGCAAACCGACAAGACGTACCATAAGCTAGTATTGTCTCTATCTTAGACTTGACGCGCTCCTTGAGCTCGATGATGGGGCGAGCCGTGAATGCGGAGAGCATGGTGCTCCGATGCTATCCTGGGAGGATATTCATTGAATACAGGGTTGGAGCCAAGAGCAGAGGGCGCGAGAGGATTTGGGCGACGTGGGCGTCGGTGTCGACGTTCTACTGAAGACAAGACGAATAGGTAGATTAAGTTAGTACATACAACGGAACGTATTGGTGAAGCGATGTCATCTGAACCCTTTTGGGGAGGTTTGGATGAGACGCAAGCTTCGAAGCTAACGCCAGAAGGCCTGGGTGGACGCAGAGTGGGTACAACGGTACCTCGACGGCCTATGACCGCATAGGTACCTACATACTTCCCGAACAGTAACGTTTGGAGTGCTAGGTACTAGGTAGCTCCATGTCCCCCACTTCTCATTGGACAGGAAGCATCATATGTACCCAACCTGCGTTAGGCAACTTACATGTAGCCTCCGAATGTCTCTATTAGGTACTACATACGTGTATAGCAGGGGATGCATCCATACATGCCTACCAGCGCCGTCTTCGCACAACTCGACACGCGCCCACAAGACAGTGCTAGTACCTACATAAGGCGGTACGCATATAAAATCGAGTGCTACAGTTTAGGTAAGAGGCCATCTTGCATCACAATGAACTATACAAAGACGGACACTAGGTTAGATGATAGAAATTTTATGTTGCATTGTCTGCACTCGCGCGCTTCTCACAGTCCGTATACATTATCTCATACCTGCCGTAGGTACCTTAGGTATCACCTATATACTATTTAGGTGCTCTTCAGAATATCGAAGCTCCAAAACCAGCAGACTACCCGGATAGTCAGTATCCGTTCAACCCCCTTACCACGCTACATTCCGATAATCCGCATCGCACCATATCCGAGAGTAACTACGACCGCCATGGTTATCAAACTGCTAGGCACGCCGCGGCTGATGAAATGCTTCACGCGTAAGTATCGCTGCCCTGTTGCGTCCTCCTTCATGATCGCCGCTATAAAACGTCAGGTGTTGTTCTTCACTTTTCAATCCATGTAAGGGATACTTACTCATGTTGGGGAATCCACTGGTCGGTAACGCCATAGCCGCGCTGCACATGAGCGCCGCAGCCATGACGAGCAGGTTGGGATGTGGTTCGTCCAAATCCTTTCCGATATCCAGTACGAGCGGCAGGATGATTAGCGCAGCCACCGTGTGGCTAATAAATGTCGCAATCACCAAGGTGAGGCTCGAGAAGATAAGTAGGATGCCATATAGATCCACTCCCTCCACCTCCCGGGAAATACTTCCGGCCACAGTATGAAGAAGCCCTGACGACTCGACCGCTTTGCCAAGGGCAAGCCCACCCGCTGCGAGAATTATGATTGTCCACGGGAAGTTGTTGAAGTCCTCCTTGGTTAATATACCAATACCAAAAAAGAGCACAATCGGAATGATGGCGATGACACCCATGTCGCCAAACGTCGACTCCAGCTGATGGCTTGCGCACCAAAGCCCGATGGTGGCAAGGCACACGGCGGAGACAAACCACTGCAAGCCTGTAAATGGTTCCTTCACCGGTCTGATCGGTACAATGGTGGTGCCCTTTCCAGGTTGGAATGTGGTGAGGAGAAGAATCCAAATCAGAAGAATTGATACGATGCCTACGGGGATCACGACGAAGAACCATTCTCCCCAAGTCGGTGGAGGTTCCATGAAGCCCAGCGCAACGACGTTTTGGGGCGAAGCTATGGGGGAGAGCATACCGCCAACGTTCGAGGCGAGTGCGATGCCCATGATGACCGCCTTGGACATGTTGGAGTCCGAGGGAAGATTACGCAGCATGGGCTATGGAATTCCGTGTTAGAAACATGTTGAAGCATCTTGGGGACGCTTACCTACCTCGACAATGGAGAAGCAGAGCACGGGAGCTGCTACATTACTAACGAGCATGCTAGCAAAAGCAGCCACGAACATGGTAGCAACGAGGACTGTCCGTGGCCGCGTGCCCGCCTTACTAAGGACGAAGGTCGCGATCCGCTTGTCAATCTTGCATTTCGACAACGCAGCAGCAACGGTGAAGCCTCCCAGCAACAGCATAATGACGGGTTTCCACATAGCCGCAAACACATAAGGGGTGGCGGCTTTGGAACCCAGCCGATCATGCGGCGCGTCTTCGGAACGGACAACTCTGAGAACCACACAGAGGAATGGTATCAACAAAGACGTCACGAAGAGTGGTATCGCCTAGGGAGGAGTTAGTTGCCCGTATAGTATAAAATAGCACACATAGTAACACATATTATATCGATTGAACTAACCTCGGTGGCCCACAGCAGACTCACGAACACCAGCATAGCTAAGCAGCTTTGCTGTTCGGGTCTCTCCATAAGGGGAACGAACAGTAGGACTAAGAATATGGCAATGATCCCAAGCAGCGTAAACATGGTGGAGCTGAACAGCCAGGTTGGACAGGTGAATCGCCCAACTGGAGTCTCGATCTGCTTCATTGGGGTCACAGGGGCATCATCACCTTGCAGCCTAACTTTGATTCCATCATTCTGTGCCCCGAGAAGACCTTTGCCAAGACTTGCAGCTTCGGCGCGGCGTTCGAGACCGATGAGTTCTCGCCATACCGTGTTTCGCTCCCAGACAACATGCTCTCTCAAGTGTGATCGCAGATCCTTCTTCGCCAGAGCTTCGTCTCCATGCGTAACTATGTCGGCATAGGCCTTCTCCATCTTGGCAATGCTTTCCTCGACGTGCCTCATAGTCTCAGGGAGGAAAGGATATGCGGCCTCGACGGTGTCCTTCATGTATTTCGGCCGGAACTCCTTGTCAATGATCTTGTCGAACTTCTTGAGTACTTTACTGAAGCCCGTCTTATTGAGTTGTACATATGATTTCAGTTCGCACAGCTGGACGTAGAGGCTGATGATGCGTTTCTTCAACATGATGCCAGAAGAAAACTTCTGGGCCGTCTCGGCATAGTCATCGTAACCGACGCTGTATCTCCGCGACCTGGTAAGCTCGGTTGACACTGTCAGATCGGTAGAAGCGAGCATGGCATTCGGAACGGTGCGCCGGCGAAAGGCGCCACCAAGACTCGACCGGCGTTTCCTGTTGAGAGCTGAAGTCTCATCTTGGTCTTCATCGTCGTCATCGCTATCGTCGACACCGTCATCCGTCGAACGAGTACTGCGGGCACTCCGGGTGCTCCGAAGTCCAAAGGTAGGCTTCACCTGGTCACTAGCGGTATCCTGCAAGACCGGCCTCTGCGCCAATTCAGATTCGTCGTAGCCATCTGTATCGAGTGATCCGATATCGCGCAGAAGGTCGTCGACCTCATCAAACAGCTCCTTTTCCTTGACGCCATAGAAGGACGAGATCTTCTCTAGCTCGACATCCAGCGCTCGGCCGAAGACAATTTCGGGATCCTCGTTTCGGAGGAGCGGTCGCGTTTCGACATCGGAGACACCAGGCTGGTGGACAGTCTTTTCGAGGCCGTAGATCCTTCGAGGGGCGTGGTCAGATATGGCTTCGAGAAGAGACTAAGGAAAGGGGGTAAGGAAAGGGGGTGGCAGAGGGGAAAATAGATGGGATAGACCAACAATTTCTTGAGATTGCTGTACGCAATGTAATGACTGCTCCAATCCGGAACAGCATTGAACTGGATGCTGTGAGAAAACTTCATGTCGTCTTGTTCTTCTAGCCACCGTCTCTTCTCTTCCCTCCTGGCTCTCTGGCGCTGTTCCCTGCTCGACGAAGGGTGATGTTGGCGATGGTCGCCTGGCTCGAGTTGGGATAGCTCGACTAGTTCGTAAGCCTCTCCGGGTATTCCACCACTACTGCTAGCAATACTACTCCCTCCTCTGTCCTCTGGCTCCGTTAATCGCTGGTCGGGATGGTGGGAAACTCTATGCGCGTGATCGGTGTCGCGGGAAGAGGAAGAGGAGGGGTGCACCAGAGACTTTGAAGGTGTTATGGTGGAAAAGCCGAGAGCGGTGGGAACTTGTTCGTTTCAGGGTCCGGCATGAAATGATGCAACTTCAGAATCACAAGGCTGGTGGTCCACACCTAAACATGTTTTTTTTTGAATGGTCCTTTTTTTTTTTTTTTTAATCGACTCGAGAGATGCCGCTTACATCGCGTTATCTCTGTACTGTAGTGTACTGTAGGTCGACGGGTCTAGATACATGTAGGCATGTACGATCTCCAGACTAAGACAAACGAACCATGAGAATATGACGAATGGGAAACTTATCATAGGCCCACGTGTGGCTAAGCTAGGGGAAGGGGATGCCAAGCATCAGCCGCCGCAAGTCCCTTAGGTACCACCAACAAGGTTTGGTAGGTGTGTGCTAGTATTTAATAGTGACGTGCCGTAATTGATGTTATCAATCAGAATTTACCTTCACGTACCTAGCAGCAGTAAAAACATTCTTGACCTTGAGATCATATGCATGCAGGTAGGTAGGCACCTATGCAACCATAGATACCTAATAACGGGCAGTCAAAAGACCATATCTGTCAACAGAACTTGTTTAATTAGCAAGCGGGTTCAGATTCGTACCTGTCACTACATGTATGTTGTCTTCAAAGTTCTGTATGTATAAAAGATGCATATGCGGTTTGTCATGTCATTTACTCAATGCTTAGGTACATACATCAACCGTGTGGTGGGATCCTAGATGCCTCCCAAATCGAATATGAGGTAGGTAACGACAGACTACCTACCTTAGGACCGTAAGGTAAGGCCTCGGTGCCTAACACGGCATATTCCAGTGAAGCCAAAAAGACTTCATCGTGAAAAGAGATCCACCTATTCTAATTCTACATATTTCCAGCCTCTTATGTATAGAGGTAGGCAACTATCCCACATACATGCACATATTCTTAACGGGAGCTTACTGAGGTATGCAACCAATCAAAGGCGACTGAAATCTGCACACTGCTGCCACACTCGCACTAACTAGGTAACTAGCAACAACCATCCGATCTCGAGGCTTGAGTCCTTGAACACAGAACCGCACTGCGCTTTACTCCACCTCGCCTCCCCTCAATTCGAATTAACTTTCCTACTTGGGAAAGTAAAGTGGCCTACCAACCTCAAATCCACACTTCATCACATCGCATCGCATCGCATCCATAAGATTGCATCGGTTGCCATGTATCGTCACCCGTGGGTCCAGGAGCAGGCTCGCCTTCGAAGGCAGGCCGTAGAGGCAGCCCGCCAGCGAGCAGCAGTTGAACGTCCCCTTCGGATGGTCTCTGGCCCATCCGTGCCCGTCTCGGACGTCCCTGTGACAGGACTAGGCCGCCTGGCAACTCTCCCAAACGAAATCATCATGATAGTCTTCGACAACTGCAGTCTACGCTCTCTCCTGCGGCTCGAGCGTGTGAACAAAGCTGCTAAAAAGTTCGTGAGCCTACTGCACGATATTGTATTTGTTAGAGAGACTGCAAGAGGCATCATCCAACGTGCCGCACCCCAATTCCGTAACATCATGTTCACCATCCTGAAGATCACAACGTATCATGGACTACGACAATTACTAGCCACTTACACTTGCGAGACGTGTGGCCAGCCGGGATCTTTCCGCATGGTCAAGGTCAAGGTTCTATGCGATGAGTGCAACACACCCAAAAGACTGAAGGACCGGTGAGCCGGAGAATAAGAGGCATGTTCGCCCCATTCGAGTATAGGATCACACATACGTCTCGAAGCTAATATCGCATCATCAGTTTTCTCCGTTCTAACTATGACTATACCTCCTGTCACATCAAACACCAAGCGGATGGAACTTCCTTTATGATACGCGAAGGCTGTGCGTTGGCTGCAGTAAACGTTAACAAGGTGATATGAGTAAGAGGGCGTGTAAGAAAATATTCGTTTATGATATATGGGCTGATAGCTTTTCAATGCAGCTCTATGTTTTGTGGTTATTGGTTGAGGAAAGGTACTCCTTAATCAAAAATACTTACAGCCAGTCTACCACCAGGTGGCATTATGAGATACCCAATCAAACGCTATTAAGCATCCGCCTTCTGCTCTTCCTAGTAATTAATTGCTTGTCGGCTTGAGAGGTGCTTGGACGTGGCAATGCAGAGTAGTTCTCGCACTTAGACGATGAAACGGAGGGTCGAGCAAAGGCAGCACCTGGTAAATAGTTCGACCTTCTATTTAACTAGGCGCCAATGCTGCCTTTATGCATGGCTCCACGATATCTAACGACGAGGGCAACACAGTTCCGAGTTTTCGAGGCGTTGTGTGGTTGGGGTAGGTGCCTACCTATTCAGGTTGAGTCTTATAAATGCGGACTAAATCTGCTTGTCATTGACTATCCCAGCATATTCTACTTAACTTACACCTTGACTCCCCGTCTTGGTGTGCGACCAACTCCAATCAGAGCGAAAAGATAGAATAGCGACTTAACCTGGTGACATCATTATCGAACAAATCAACGTATAAGATTTAACTATCTGACCCAATACCCATGCATAAGAGCCCAAAAAGCCATTCACAACCCGCTTGTCTTCGCTTACTAATTACCATTGGTGGACGCATGGTAAAAGGAGCAGTAATTCTAGATAACGGTTGGGTCATATTGAGGCCGACTAACCGGAGAACAGCCCGGAACGCAATATTTATCTCCAGGATGCACGCCATCAGGTTCTCCTACTGATTCCCAAACTTACAGGAACAGTCTATTGAACCCGAAGATGCCCAGATCAAATATAATATGGGTTAGAAGGTGCACGGGAAGGAGCCCCTTAACCGGGAACCCGAACTCTCGAAGCTCATGTACAGCCAGTAAAAGAGCATCTCAGTACCAGAATGCATTGCGTACTAGTTGGCAGCTATGTTTATAACCCGCTGAACCTCTCGAGCGTAAATTTGCGGTCCGACTTCACAAGGCACAAGGTTGGCGACATGACATGCGGACTATAGTCAAGGATGTACAAGGGATCGATTGGTCCGATGGTGCTGCTATGAATTGCTTATAGGAGGGCCAGCTACTTAAAACACGCCCGCGGGGGGGGGGCGGAAATCGTCGGCCTCGACGCACATGAGGAGGCTGACATCGCCTTTGCATCGTTCCAGATCAAGTGTCAAAAAGATTCGTGGTACGACGCCTTAATACTCCTGAACCGAGGGTCGGATCCGGACAAGGAAGTAGTACTGGCTCTCGAGCGGAACGGGAAGCCTTTGACAGTTCGGCATGGCTACCTCCCTGTGCGGGTCATCACGCCGGGCCTAAGGGCGGTGAAGTAGTTAGACAAGATTACAGCGCAGAGGGCTATTCTCAGCGAGGCCACAGCTGCCTCTGAGCAGACGCAACTGACAGTGCGACCTTGGAAGCTCAGAGGTGTGTTACAATGGCCACGGCAAGGCTTGGGACTTAATAATCTAGTGAGAGTATTGCCAGAGCCTGGATTATGTTATTGTGATATCCAAAGCTCCTCATACTGTCAAACGAGCCCGAACACGAAAGATAGTCTTGATAGTTTGAGGATCGCGTATCGGGATGCATGACTACCTACCTGATAAATAAGATGCTTCACTACAACATATAAATAGCCACAAACTAAAGCTACTTTCATCAGTAAAAAATTCCAGAAAAAATCTCGAGCAAGAATCACTCTTCGATCGTGACAACTAAACTGCTAGATTCTACTTTGACCTTACAACCAATCCTGCTATCACCATACACATGTAATTATAATTACTAATGGATATATCCCGGTAATAGATAGAGGAGATACTGGCTACTGTATACTTCACTATTTAATTGTTTTTAATGCTCTCTGGTATATACGCCATTATTTTAAAAGGGGTAGTTGGATGGTTATCCTTCCTAAGGCAAGCGGGCATAGCCGGGGTCCTCTTACAAGGTTTGAAAATTACTATTCAAAATAATAACGTCAAGCGCATGTGCATCACACGTTCATTCGCGATAATTAATGCGCCTATATAATAGTACCGCAATTCTCATTCGTCCCTAGGAGTGCCATCGGGATAGTTGCCACAAGATTCTGACTTTAGTAAAAGCTTTGGGTAATTCTACACCGACATCTACTCCATACAATAACGAACTCAAGCCCTTTGTCTTGTTGTTATTATTGACTCTATTTCTAAAACAAGGCCAGGCACTTGCCACTGATGATTCGAAGTCGAAAGGATGAGGCCACTCTTTCAAAGATAGAGTTTTGAAGAATAACATTAAGAGCGAGATACTTCGCGTCATAAGTTGAGAATATTATTCGTACAGGACCGGCAAACAAAGCCCATGCCAACGCTCTTGCTGAATTTAACAAAGAAGCATAACAAAATGAGCTCACACGAACCCTTTTTGCCGCAGCGTATAAAGAAATCCAGGGGATTACACATATACCAACAAAGTAGGAGGCGTACCGTGAGGATAAGGCCCTTTCAACTACCCTCCTAAGACCATCGAGTATAAAACCGCTAAACGATGCAGCATAAACCTGGGCAATTCATCACGGACTTAATATAAGTACGAAAAAGAAAAAGAAAATACTACAGCTAAACACTCGATACCCAATTCAACGTTAACAACGGCCAACATGAAGAACACCGCCTCCACCAACACCAAGAAGCCTACACCACCTAGCAAGGGGGGACTTTTCGACTTCAGCGACTCCGACAATGGCCTTCACGCAGGTGATGGCTCCGGATCGGGTACTTGCTCAGTTATGTAAGAAGAGGATGGCTTGCTGCCAATATTTACGAGATACGAGCATATGAGTTATACGTATCAGCATGTGTAATTTAGGGATGGTTTGAGGACGAGACTTTGGAGAATCACTGGGACCAACAAGTAGCTACAGATGTCACTCATTACTTTTCTTGGCTTTAATTACATAAATGTTTCTTGAACTTTTATAAGCTTACCTGTATAAACGTATAGCGTGAACCGTCTTCAACTAGACTTGACCTGAGTACCTAAGCTGGGTAAGTCTTCGTCTAGGAGAGATGTAAATTTTGGACTTAAACTACCCACCTGGTAGTTCATTTCCCAACATTACGATGCTTAGAGACTAGAATATATGAGTACGAGTGTGCCTTGCCCCTGGAAGTAACCTACCTATTAGCATTGGGAGTCTTTTGGGCGACGAATATTACCTACTCTATTATCTGTGAATAGCCGTACATGTGCCTAAATTATTGCGGTATAAGTGAACTCGATTCACAATGTAATATTATTGCGTGTTCTTGCGTAGGAGAAAGTTTCCTTGATATAGGACACTCGACGCACGTCCGAGACCGACGCCTCTAGCATATAACTTGTCCTGACTGGGTGTAGGGCTGCGAAATGCCGGATGTAGTAATATGGCACGGGTCTACTGTTACATCGCCATGCAGCATCATCTGTCCACCTGCCCACCTGCTCCGTGCAGTAGGTACCAAGGGTTCAACTCTACGGGGATGTGCGGCCCTCGCTGTAATTTTATGTCATAGCATGATGTGACGGAGTTTTGTTCGCGCTTCGAGATGACTGTGGCGTTGCTAGAGGCTTGCAATGCTCTTGGTGGCTATCATGGTACACCGACAGCATGCTAAGCGTTGTACAGCATGATTATGCAGATTTGTGAGGTCTGATGACCGCATTTTGCAGAGGTGATTGTCACGATTGACAGGGACCAAAGCGACAAGGCTTCTTTGGAGGAAAGTCGGTCAAGAGAGAGAGAGAGAGAGGTGAAGTACTTGTATATGAATACGGAATAGCGATGCAAGAAATCACGCCGTCCACATCTGGAACATGCAACAACTTAAAAATACATACATGTAAGAGAGTGTGGAAGCGTAATCGGTTCGGTAAAACACTTGGATATACGAAACCGGTACCTGGGGGTCCCAAGTCAATTAGGCTGATTGGGAGGAACCGCGTAGGTACCGGTGACGTACTGAGCCTCGGTGCAATGTTAACTGGGACCCATCCACGATCTGGATGCGCTGGCAAGACTAAGCAGGGATTAGCTGCAAACTATTAATCTAATCCCTGCATGTAGCAAGTCCCGCGACTGGCTTGCTGATAATGAAAATGCGGAGGAGGTGATTATATATAGTGTATACGTTTTCCCCCCCTTCTTTTTGCTGGAGAAATCTGGTTTCGAGGGAAGAAAAATCTGAACTGCGATGGATGAAATCGAATTGGCCTGAACTGCCTGAACCACTGGAATGTCCGGTTTAGATGTGTGTAATAGGTATTCACGTATTCCTCGTAATGTTCTACCTATTATACATGTATGAATACGTATTGCGCATGCAACATCGAATCCATCTAAATGTACATACATGTATCCAACCATACATGTATACATGTATGAGGGTTCCTGCTCCAATAATGATGTATGCGGACCATGTAAACTCTATTACGCTCGTTACTGCTCCGAGGGGCCGGGGCCTGTTCCTACCTCTGTTCCTAACTGTTCCTGCCGCTTGTTCCTCGATTATGTATCATGCCGCATTAGGCGAATTCCTCTTTTCCCGAAAATATCCATTCGTCTCTTGCCCTCTGGGGGGGGGGGGGGGGGGGGGGGGGGGGGGGGGGGCGGCGGGGGGGGGGGGGGGGGGGGGGGGGGGGGGGGGGGGGGGGGGGGGGGGGGGG
>MU400465.1:0-23588 GCA_022578955.1 Hypoxylon sp. FL1857
ATTTTTATTTAAAAAATTCCCACTCCATTTCCACGGCAGTATAAATTTGGCCTTCTTCAAAAGTCCCACATTGGCACTTAAATTCAAAACCCCTTCCCCCCCCCCCCCCCCCCCCCCCAAAAAAAACAAGTAAATTCACAAAAAATATTCATTACAACAACCCTTGGACGGGCTGAAGCTGAATGATGATGGGAGTGGGACTCGAACCCACGCGGATTGCTCCACTGCGATATTTTCTGCTTCATCCTTATGGAGTCATGAGAGGCTACAAGAGACAAGACTAATATACTCAGGTTTACCTGAACGCAGCGCCATAACCACTCGGCCATCCCACCGTTGCTTTTCTGGCGGCTAGATGACGGACGAGCTGCTATACTACTCTAAGTCGGTTTGACGAGGGGGACCGGCCTTTTCGTCGTTGCTTGCCTGCCTCCTCGATGTGGATACGGCTGTGGTGGATATCGTATCCGCTGATTGTTAGGACTTTGACCTAAGTGTCCAGCTAGGTAGGTACATATGGTAATACTTATGTTCATGACATTGTCGCAGGGATGTCTCGCTTCTTCTGACTGCTCATCTAGCATATGTTCCTATGGAGGGCTTGGGTAGGAGATTGTTCTCTCCTTTTTTTTTTTTTTTTTCCTTTGTCATAGTGGTATCTCATTTAAGCTAAGATCTGGGCTGACACCAGAGTCGAGACCATAGGTTGTGATCTATAACTTCCGATCGCGTAATAATCTGGTTATGGGGTGGTGTCTTGTTGCCCGTTACCAAGCGTAGCCTATCTACTATAGTATGCTGCTTGGCTACCTAAGTAGGTAGGGACTCTAGGTGGCTAGGATGGATCCCGGGGGGTTATTCGGAAGCATGGGGATCTGTCAGTACCTACACTACTAGCCTATATAATGGGCGGTAGGTAGGCTTTGGCGCTTATTCGAGGCGGTGGGTCGTTGTACGAATCCGCTCGCAAGTAGAGAAAGCAATCAACTTCTCTCACCAAAGCATTCTGCTCGCCGGCGAATATTCGATATCAAAACGGGAGCTAGTTGAACCAAGCTAACCTAGAGCCTGCTTAAAAGGCACTGGGTGGGCAGAAGCCAAATTGATATTGATGATATGAAAATCAAAGACTAACGTCATCTACACCTTCAGGATCGTGATTTGACTAGCCGGGGAGACGCAATCCATATCACCCATCTGCCATGACTAAGCCTGCCCTATCCATAATTCATCGCCACTAATGATCACATCGTTGTCGTCCAGTCCAGAATAAACCATAACGCCGTTGGGGGGAGGGGGGAAATCGGAAATGAATAAAACCCTAGACAGCTTCGCCGAACGTGTTCTCGCCCGAGTAAGTAATGTAAAGAAATCTAGCAATACGTTGTTAGTTCGCGAAGCAGGACAATAACTAGGAGGTTGACGTACCCGTCCTCGTCCTTGTGCTCCTCGTAGATACTGCTCATGAGAGCGGCGGTCGGAGGGAGTACCTCATCGACAAAGATGAAGATGGCCTTCTCGGGAGACAACTTGATGCGCTTTCGGATCACGTAGACGAACTGGCCTACGGTGAGATCTGCTGGCACCAGGTACTTCTTCTTGTCGATGGTAGCGATGTCAGATTTCTCGACCTTTTCGCAGATGACCTATTCATGCGGAGCTGGTTAGACGTCTGAGTGCTGGAATAGAAGAGCAAACAAAGCGGTGAGATGGTGGGGAGAGCGGCGGGTGGAAATGGAAATGGTATCAAGCATGACGGCTACATCGTAACCGTCGAGCTGTAGTCTCGAGATGTATTGGAAGGTGAAGAGTGGGAGACGTGGATAGGTAGATGGGGTGAGGAGATGAGTACATACTGGAATGCGGTCGGCGTACTTCTGGCGAATGCGCTCGGCCTCGGCCTTGCGCTTCTCGAAGGGGTGCTCGTCCTTGAACTTGGATCGCATCTTGATGAGTATCTTCTCTTGTACGTTATTGACGGAAAGCAGAAGCGTTGAGAGACTGTCGAAATAAATAGACGGCCGGTCTGGGAGAGAAATCGGGGAGATGAGCAATCCAGGTGATGATGACGATGGAAGGTGTTGTGGTTTAGGTTGAAGGCAATGGCTGGTTTGCGTGGGGGGGTGGAGGAGTAGGAGTAGGAGTACCAGCAGGAGCGCTCCAAGGCAACCTTTCGGGTGCAGGTGATTTGGCTTTGATGACCAAATACATGTTTCTGGCACTCCTCAAATGACTGGCTGAGCCACTGATTATAGTCACCGATAAGCTTAGTAGCCCTTTGGGTACCTACGCAGGTCCTGGCAGGCTGGGCAGAGCTATAGGTACACTCAGAGGTAGTGCCCACTGTATTGAATTCACTAGGCGGGTTCCATGGTGGCTGGCGGCGGTGGTGGAAGTACCTACCTGTACGCAGATTGGCGGGGCGGGACAAGGCGGGGCCATCTGCAAGGATCCAGTGGCCGGTGACAGGGTCTGACATTAGGGGAACGTGACCGAACCGAAAATGGAAATTAACCTTTTTAGAGTGGTCAAAGCTCACACCTTAATTAATAAGCTAGCAATTTCCCTTTCCCGTATCTGCCTATATTACATGCTAGGTTATTTCGTCACGGCGTAGAGTCACTTGATCCATCACCACATACACTATGTACACTATGTAGAGAAGAACATTAAATAGATCAAAGTCAATTCCCGCCACGCATCTTACCAGTTCCTGATAAAGCATATTGGAATGACGTCGAATGAAAGGGAAGGAACCATCCATTGTTCGCAATCGGTTTCGTCCAACCACCTGGATCCAGATGCTGTTCCAACTATACACCTACCTAAGGTATCTACTATATGGGCGGATATGGATGTTATACCTATGTACTTCATACATGTTTTATCATGTTGAATATCTTGGGTATGTACCTTGCATAGTTGACGGCCCGTGTTTCTTGTTTTGGATTGGATTGTGCGATACAAGAATAGCTACCTGTGATCTAGCTCTTTAACCCACTACGGTACAATGCTATGCTGTTGCTTTCTCTATTCTCAGCGAATCACGTCTCCCTCTTTGTCGATACCCTCCCCCATCTCTAAGATGTCGCTCCCAGCTAGGACACCGCTACCAAGGGTTGTAGCTTTGCGGCCTGCTACCCAGACTTCGTGAAACTTGACGCTCTCGTCGCTACTCGCCACGATGATGCAACCCTCCTCGGCAGTGCGGCTCTTTAGCCTCTCCTTTGTGCGGTACGTATCACTTGGGCCGCCCGGGTACGCGATGGCATACAGAGCGCGATGTTCGCCCTCCTACGGCACGGCAGCCACCTGCCGGCAATCGGGCCAGCTGAACACCGCGATGCGGTATGGGTGGTCGGGCTGTGCGTACCCAAATGTCGCAGCGATCTCCCGCCGTGTCGTGCTCCATATGAGAGACGTCACCTGCGCCGCAACTGAGATAGTAGCGAGCGCCGCCCCCGAATTGGTATGATAGAAGTGAATGCATTTGTCGTTAGATCCTCCCCCGGTGGCAACCAGCCCCTGCCGCCATGGGCAGAATGCGATGGCCTTGACAGCAGCCCCGTGACGCCACCGATGTTTCTCGGAGCCAGCTGGTAAACATTTGAGGTTGGACAGCGGGTTGTGGCAGTCAAACGGCAACCCCGAAGATGAAGGCGAGATAGAAGCTCCTTCGACTTCGGTGTTTGGTATAACGAGCTCTTTCTTGCTGCTACAAGGGTTGGCTGTTGCTGGCTTGTCCATGCCTAACTTTGGGCGGGGCTCCTCGCCCGTAACACTGTCGACATTGAAGAGACAACACAAGTTGTCGTTCCCACCAGTAGCAAACTGCTCACCATCAGGAGACCACGCGAGACCGCATATTTGTTGAGAATGGACCTTGATGCGGGCGAGCAGAGTCATGGCGCCGCGCCAATTTTCCCGAGCCACTTCCTAGGGCTCGGGCCACTCAACCGAATAGTAGTAAACATCGCCCATATCATCCCCTACGAGGAGGTCTTCTGTCTTGACCAGGACTCCCGGGTTACGCCGGTTGCGGGATGATCGAGCGGAAGTGGTGGGACGCCAGGAGAGGCAAGCGATCGGTTCAGGGTGATATGCTTCGAAGCGGGGGAGTAGACTGTCGAAAAGCGAAACCAATGAGAGCAGCCCGCTTGACCGACCGAAGGCAAGGATCGATTTGCCACCCTGATCGGACGAGAATGCCACCGAAGTTAGCCATGACCCATCCTTGAGCCCTGTATTTAGAAGCGTAACACCCGAGGATTCGGACCATCCATAAAGGAGATTACCCAATCCCACAGCTAAAGTGTTGCACGTTCGAGAATAAGCCATTATGGAACAATAGAAATCGTCTCGGAGGCCTGGAGCGTCTAGAACTCTGGAGGCTGTTAATATGAGAATTAGTCGGCTTGTTGCCGGGATCGTTTACGAACTTGAATGGGGCGTTAGGAAGACATCGCTCTTCCTTTTGAATTCCTGCACCTGAATCAGTCTCATTATGGCGTTGGTAAGTAAGAACAGCAGCGTACTTGGAACATGGCAATCGTTACTCCACTGACTTCCGGTCCATATTGTCTTAGCTTCTTGCAGCGATGATCGTACTTTGTGCTTGCAACGAGGAAAGGTGGAATATCCGTCAAAGTCCAGTATCCGTTGGACGCGATCGATTTTTAACGCTAGAGCGAGTCGACCCTCGTGCTTATCCTGGTCCTCTTCTGATTTGGGACGCGTGTTTGTAAACGAGGTAGTGTAGAGACGAGCATTCGTGCCCGAGCTTACACGGCGGCCGTGCCCGTCGTCAACTCCTCCGGGGGCCAGGCCGCCCACAGTCCAGACGGCACCGTTGCTGACCTGCCGTTCTTCCAGGCTATGCAGTCCTAGAACGGTGCCAGCACGTCGTTGGTTGCTATCAGATCGAGATGCCCACCGGGAGGAAACGGCCGCAGAACGTTTTGGGGTGAAGCAGAAGACGTCGGACGCGGCGTCGTCTGTGCGGTGTAGTCGTTCTGACGGTGATAACTCATGGGCTTGCTTGGTGGCTCGGAAACGGTCGCTAAGTGGTACACGAAAGGGTACATACCGATCGGGTGACGCGATATGCATGTTGAATAAAAGAAAGAAAGAATGCTACCAATGCCATCGTCTAGGTAGAAAGAAGGGGAAACTATAGGAATAAGGAGAGCTTGCATGGTGGATATGAGACTTTAGGTGCATGTTGGGGGGTATACCGACGTTCCTCCATACTTTCAACGTTAGGTAGGCACCTGTTAAGGTCGAGAATGGGAAGTAACGAACGTAAGGCTGGGATAGATAGGAAGGATATGATGTTTAAGGCGATAGCTCCTTTTTTTTTTTTATATAAATGAAGCATGATCTATATATGAGGTAGCTAGGAACTTGCGACTCTATCTAACCTTTGCCTATGTGTATTTTCATCTACGTAAAATGAACATACATGTCCTTGAGGATAGGTCGAGTACATACCTCATACATGTATGTATGGAACGGGTTAGGTTTATACCATGAAATAGCTTCGCAAAGAGTATGGTATGAGCGAACTTATGAAGAAGTAAAGCTCTATATCAACTGCCGCGAGAAGAGATTGACTGGGCCTGAGTGGTTGTCTTTACACCACATTATAGATATTATGCGTGTGTGTTTGGGCTCGATATCCTAGCCATAGGACCTTCCCAGGCTGCCTCCGGCGCGAATTTTAGGAGGCACGGGTTATATAATGATTAATGTCATGACCTATGTGCGAGTCTGATGCTTGTGTATCGTTCTTGGTGATGCGTGTATAGAGAGGGGCTATTCAGTTACTTCATACCTACTTCTGAATTATTCGTCTAACCAGGTACTGAAATGCATATATGTAGGTTAGGTAATATGGAGAAATCTACCACATGCCCCTCCATGCCTCCGTCTCTACCTTGCCTATCTTATCAGTGGCACGTCATCCAATTCTATAGCTATTATTATCTGCCTACAAGTTGTTCCTCGTCGAGGTTCGTAGGTATAGTACAGGTAATATCAACAGGCCGAAATTCCGGTTAGATTCAAAACATCTTTCGATATGGAGAGTGTACGTTTCTCCCGCAGTCCCGGCTGCTTCTATAACCCCCTCAAGGGAATCTATGTGAAGCTGATGGATAGCAAGATAGCACGGTGCAGCACGCACCAGTCGAATCGCCCGGACCGAGGAACAGCGCCAGCAAGATTTGATCAAGATAAGCAAGTATCGTGAGCTCGAAGACTCTATCCGAGCCCAGGTCTCGGCGAATAACTACGACGCCCCCCTCTTCCAGCTCACTTCTAAATTGCTTCGCCTGAACCCCGAATATTATACCATATGGAACGTCCGTCGCCGCTGTCTAATCTCTGGATTATTGTCCGCACCGTCGGGTGGGTCATCGCCCTCGAAGGTGTCACCGAGTACTTCTCAGAACGACACTACGAATCGGTCTTCAGACTACTCCTCACTCTTGTCCTCGGATCCGACCCCGCGAGGCCGAGACTCCCCGACAGCTGGGAAGAATGGTACTATAGCTGATGGCAAGGGGAGGGAAGAGGTGGACGGGGATGTTGACATCTTGAAATCCGAACTTGCATTCACCATCCCGCTTCTTCTCGAATATCCCAAGTGTTACTGGATCTGGAAGTACCGCAAGTGGCTACTCGAACAAGCCACCTCAAGACTGCCTGTGACGGCTGCCCGCAAGATTTGGGAAGCCGAACTCGCCCTGGCCTCTAAGATGTTAACGAAGGACCGGCGGAATTTTCATGCGTGGGGCTACAGAAGATACGTAGTAGCAGCGTTGGAGAGTCCTACGCTCGGCGGCCGAAGTATGGTTGAAGATGAATTTGCTTACACCACCAAGATGATCCACGCCGACTTGTCCAATTTCTCGGCATGGCACAATCGGAGCCAGTTAATATTACGCCTGCTGGAGGAACGTGGTGCCAATGATGCAGCAAGGAGGATGTTCCTTGATGAGGAACTTGACAACATCCAAGAGGCGCTCAACGTCGGACCCGAAGACCAGAGCCTATGGTATTACCATCAGTATATGATATCACAGGTCGTCAGCTATGCTGGTAGACCGACTATTGCACCAGCCTTAACTGTCGCTGAGAGGGTGGCTTATGTAAAGAGGGAGATCGATTGGATCAAGGATTTGCTGGAAGATTACGCTGATACGAAATGGATTTATGAAGCTCTACTCGAATATACCATCGCACTGAAGAGTCTCGCGAAGCATGGAGGCGAGCATGTCCAGATCGAGGATCCCAGCAAGTGGCTAGCAAAAGTTCGAACCTTGGATCCAATGCGAGCGGGTAGATGGGATGACGTAGGAAAACAGCTGGGTACAAACCAGCATTGAGCAGTATACGTTGACATCACCCCCCTCTTATTCTGGTAATTGAGACTTTCCTCGCTATTCCCTAGACAGGCACTGTCCCATTGCATTTACCTACAATTAAGCTCGCGTTTGCCCCAACTAATCCGTCGAAATACTCAAGTAGGATTTCGGCGGGCACCATATCTAGAAGTCCCAGGCTGGGATTTGACGATTTGAGCGGCTTTCCGCCGAATAGGACCCTGACAAAGAACCCACCATGGTTTATTCCTACGTTACCTCCTCTAATGTTAGTACTATTTCCGGGGATCGGAAACGACGTCGCATTACCATTCTGCCTGTATATTTCGAAGACCACTTCGCTGCCCATTCCAGGCCACTGCGAGTACTGTGTCAGCATCTCGTATCTGAGCGTATAGAGTTATCATAGCATATGCTAACTTCTTAGAGTTTCGAGTAATCATTTTTTTTTCTTCTTTCTTTTTCATAGGAACTAGGACGTAGGGGGCTTCACTCACTACCATAACGTCGGCTTGGAGTATACTCAACAGTCGACTTACAGACCCGTCATGTGCTATGTTATGGAAATAGATAGGCCCCTCTTTGCTAACCATCACGTTTCGAAGATGTTCGCTTAACTCTGCGATCCATACGCCATACGTGGTGGCAGACGCGGCGAGGGAAGTAGGAGCATCGCGGTATATCTGCGAATACTCCCATTGTCCCAAACGATACACGGTGTCAGCTATGGCCTGGTCGATGCACGTGGTTGAGTTGACGCCACCTTCTAATTTACATGGCAGCGGTTTCGCATGGCACTGACGGGCGGAGAGGTTATCGAAATAATGGTCGAAACTCGCATGAAAGCCAGCGTCGTCTGCGGGCACTCCGGATACGTTGTCAAGCCTGCCGAACAAGCCTGCGGCCGCAACCAGATGGTCTTGCCAGGCAGCGTTGGAGGGGGACTTGATGGTATTGAACAGCTTGCTACCTACGCTGCAACTGTATTGTGGTTCAAGACTGTCGACCCCAACTCCTTGGATTAACAGCGGTATCGACTCGGTTGTCTCCCACATTCCACTGATCAACATGCCGACGACCTGACTCGTGATCACATTTTGCGTTACGCGATAGGCTACTTTGGTACGCCAACTCTCGTCCTTGCTGGGGAGGAATCCGAGCAAATCGTGGTAAACTCCGTAAAGATCTCGGCCATGGACCCACGAGTCGTCAAGCCCGGCCGAAGTTATCTGGGGAAACTGGCAAGTTCCAATCCAACCTGATGGCGTGTAGGGATTAATTGGCGAGATGTAACCCTCCCAGAAGCCTTCTGCGGGTTGCTTGCTGTGGCTATCGAAGTGGCGTCCGTAGTAGTAGAGTCCTTGGTCATTGCAGTCCCAGTGGTAGGACTCGACCGGGAATGCGTTGCTCGCATATGGTGTTCGTTTGTGATGTCTCTGAATCTGGCTATGGTTAGCAATACACATTTGGATTACTATAGGTGCAGCCCAAGACTAACCACCTCGACGTATTTGAGTTCGTACTCAATTGCCGGCTTGATATACTCTGACTTCCGGACATGAGGCATGTTACACCAATTGTACGTCCCATATTGAGCACCAGGGGTCTCCGAAGTGTTGAAAATGAACCCGTAGACACCTTGGCCCCTGAGAGCGGTGGTTAGATTGTTGATGGATGTGTTGCTTGGAGGATACCATCTCAAGTCAACTTCTTGCGCAATAACCGTTGCGCCGATGGATATTAAGATCGAGGTCCACGACCGCATAGTAGTCGCCGGCTGGGCCTGGACGAAACCAGATTTAAGCAATAAAGCGACAGACACACAAGAGGCGAAAATAAAGATGAAAGCAATGTTGAGCCTTCGCAGATGCTCGGATGGCATACTCAAGTATACATCAGGGTCGAGTGCGACGCTTCCCTATTCGCCCACGTGATAACTGACGAGGTTTATAAGTTGAAATGGATCCCAATCCTGCCCCGATTGTCCTGTCATGCTAGGGTTAGGTTATGTGTATGGAGCGGCTCTGTCAATTGCCTTGGATATCGGAAGTTCCTTGGACAATCTCGGTTTGAAAAGCGCTGTATTGTTGTGGTAGCATCTTTTGACAACACGACTCGGCGCACGTTCCCTTAAGGACTCAGCTGACTGGTGGAAATGAGCATTCGGATTCGATTCGGCTCACTATGCAGCTGGAGATTAGATTTACTTGCCAAACCATTTTTGGCGCTTTGCTTTTCTACACAAGGTTCTCGCAATACACACGGACGCAGGCACTGTACCTAAACAGGTACCTAGTTATCATTAATGGCACATTGAGATGTTAACATTCCATAGTCGTGAAATCTAACGCATTTCGATGTATCCATTTTAACTCTGCTCATTAAAAGGCTCCTTGGACTGCTTAGAAGTATTTTTGCGTTTGCGCGAAATGCATACCGGCTGCAAAATGGAACAGCTTAGCCGCGACAATCATGCGCTCGGACTTAGAGTATTCGACTAAGCGCTCATATAACTCGCTTAGAGGTACCACCACGCGCTGGATGTGTTCACCGTCCTCCAGCCGCTGCTCTGGTTCCTCATCTCCCTCCCTCAGCTGCACCTCGACCATGACTAACTGCATGTTGGCGTCGCTCATGCCTGGATCTGCTGCTTGGACGGGACTGATGCTGAGCACCCTGCAATGGTAGCCGGTCTCCTCCTTGAACTCGCGAACTGCTGCCTGCTCGGCAGTCTCCTCGGCGTCGATCAAGCCCGCGGGCCACTCGACGGTGTACGAGTCCAGGGGTGGCCGGTACTGGATGACGAGCATAGTCGAGGCTGGGCGCGACGGGTGCAGAAGGATGTTGCCCATCGCGACAGCGTCGACGCCCGCTTTACCGCGCGTCTTCCGCGTCGCCACCTCCCACGTTCGTTGCTTACCGACCTGATCGGTGTAATCGACTCTCTTGAGCGTCACCCATTTCGCCTGGTCAACGGGTAACTCGGAGACCTTGTTGATAACAGGTTCTTGGGTCTTGTGAGACATTTTGGATGATTGGTAGGATCGATAAGGCGAATAGGGAATGGGTGATGGTGGAGTTGTAGTCTTCGCAAAGCGCTGGACACGAGATGGCGAGCTACGGAACAGACAGGCTTGCTTCATGGATCCACAACTTGGACACAATCTCTTGATAGGCATTACGGTGTGAATGGTACCTGGGGCGATGAGGAACCAACCAATTAAAATGGTTGCAAATGGGAGGTACCTGGGTACCTGCACCGGTTTGATGCGTGGGTTGGATTTTTCGATGTTTAATACCTACATGTATTCAATGTTGGTATGCAGCCGCCCGGTTATTACGTCATTAGGCGACACGGCATTGGAAAAGAGGAACTACATACATACCTCATCACATACGTGTATGTACAAAGCACATAAAATCTTGAACATGGTAGACTGTTCGAGGTAGAGCATGCTGCTATCCAAAAAGGCCTTGTTCACTTGCAGCTGAGGATCGATTCAAGAAATAATCTGACTTTATTTTATTCTCGTCACTTAATTCAATTACAGCACGCATTCCGAAGACCTTCTGGAGAGAGCGCTGTCTACGTTTAAAATGAACACTTCCTGTACGCGAGTGGTATGGCTGTTGTCAATCTAGAAAGGCGGCTTTTACTTTTGGGGTTACATTATATTAGGTATTTATTTATGGCATATGTATCCATAATGCTATTCTCATTGGTGTAAGAAGGATTAGCGGCATGCTTTTCTTTGCGAAGCTTACGTGAGTAGACTAGAGGTCTCTTTACGCCGTTAACCTTTGATCTAGAAGGTATTCATTCTATGGGGATAAGACTTAAGATGTTTTCATGTCATATGACTTTTCTAATTCAACGCAGTGCTATAACTAACTAACGTGAATTCTCATCTTCCTTGTGGTGTTGCTCTATTCCCAGAAATGATCTGAAGAAATTCATCCTCCTAATGGGACTCGAGTCCTCAATGCGGACTTGTCTCCTTCTTCACTTCCTGTCTAATAATAAGTTAGTAATCAAGTCCATTTATCCTATTACTTTCTACCAACACTAACTTGTCATTACTGGCTACTGCTCCGTTGGCGTAGCCTATGCGGCAACTTGCACATCTGAACGGGACCACAGCACTCTCAACCTTGACATTCCGACCACGGCCGGCCTGGCACAGAATGGGGTTGCCTGTCTTTTCAGAGACGGTCTTGCCACACTTCAAGAAGACACTCTTGTAGAGACAGCCACACTTCTGGCTGTAGTACTCGTACATACCACACTCGCATGGTTCTCGAGCAGAGGTGTTGAGAATGCCTCGCTTACGGACATCCTTGTCAAAGCTGCGTTTGACAATGTCGACTTTGGGATCCATTGTGCCCAGAGTGTTGTAAGAGCCGGGCGGGACAATCTGATACTGCTCGTCTAGTCTGAGGATGGCCTACTGCGAAGGTGAAGCTCCAACCTGTATGTTATTCTTCGGAGGGGGCGGTCACTTGAGATGTATGATTTGGGAGATGTCGTTGAGAGCGGACGGCTTGGGCGTTCGGCACGAAGAGCGTTGATCTGGACTCGAATGCGATCTTGTCTAGGCGTCCTTGTGATTCCTGGATTTTGTTGCTTCAAGACGTACATGATCTACGTGGTGGCCTGGGTATATATAGGAAATCCTATGGCTCGATAATACAGTGTATGGAAGTCGCGTCCTGTTTCCTGAGTGACTCGCTGTTGCTCCATCTACCGTCGTTACTACACGCACGGTAAAAGCTGGCCTGAGCATGGCGCTTGCCCTGCCAACCACTGCTCCGAAGGTAAGCAACGACTGGAGTAATTGTCTACGTCGTGTCACAAACATGTAGTCGCTCTTGCCGTCGATACGCCGGTTGCGTTATGTGGCTTCCATGTGCGGCGGATATCAGAGAACCTTGCGGGTACGGGCACCTGCCCGGAATGTCACTACAATTGCCATGAATGTCATCCGGAAGTCCGTGTAGGGGCAACTGCCTTAGGTCATTAACTCGAACCAAGGAATACACATTTGCCTCGCGGCTACTGGCACCTGATGAATATCTCACTCATAGATGCTTTTTATGCTGGGTACCTGTTGGGCTATTCCACGAAAATAGTATTATATTTAGAAGCTATCTAGGGCAATGAAGGGGTGCACACAAAAGCGATCGGGTATTTAGCCTCATTGTGCCGTCACGCTTTCTTCCTTGGTATAATGCGTATGTCAGCTACCAGGTAGGTATGTTCGGTATACACTTGCTCCATGCTTCTCACCCCGCAAATCCTGATTCTGTATCTTCGTCCAGTCCGTTCCCCGAGTGATTCTATCTCACGCCAGGTAGATAACCCAAACTAAATCCCTCCATTTTTAGTGTAGAGTCTACAACGACGTTTCAAAAGGACCTCCAAGTATCTCGCACACCAACGATAGCACTAGGAGTTGAATATCATATTATATTATTTACTACCTATATCGTATAAGGTCCCATCCCCGCAAGATCTCTTCTAGTTAAGACTACCTTTGGCCGGCGTGAAAGCTGTCTTCTCACCAACAATGTTACTGTGTTTCTACGGAAACTAAAGAAGCATTTCAATCAGATGGAGTGCTTTTAGTCTTTAGAAAGTCTTTTGTCTTGAAGGTATATGCTGGGCTAATCCGGTCTACCTTTGTTCTGAAGTTCCGTTAGGGGACGTAATTCTTTGTCGTTGTAGCGATATAATGCTTCCCATGACTGATTTGCATATCTGAGTTAATATACGTGCTACCCATATTTCATCACTTAAAGTAAAGACAAACTACCCCTATTATGTCATATTGGAGCGAAGAGGGGCCTGCGCTCGTCACGGCAAGAGTGAAAACCTTCTTCGACAATGACCCAAGGTTCAAATGGGAAGGATTGCTCGGCGAGGGAGCTAACGGCATAGTGTACCGTCTCATGTACACAAACCTGGGATACTCGATGAGGATGGCCGTAAAGATTGCTCCTATCGATGTCGATCTTGGAGGATCCAAGTCGTACGATGAAGACGATGAGGAGGGACCAGAAGAGGTTGAGTCTATATACATAGAAAGGCAGTGGCTCCAAGTACGCAAGTCCTTATGAACAAAGTTCGCATAGAAGCTGACAATTTCGACTCCAGAGACTTCGTGGTTGTGCGCATGTGATACAATCACTGGATATACCGAGGGACCCGCTGTTTCAGACGCCTGCTGGGGTACCACCGCACAGAATGCTAAACTGGATCTTTTTGGAATATGCTGAGAACGGCACGGTAATGACGTTCGTTCAGAGGCATATTGCCCAGTACCCCGGGGAACTGATTCCGAGTCGTCTTTTATGGAGGTTTTTCATGTGTCGTAAGTGGACATTCCACCTTCTGGACTCGCCGGCGGGGTGCCAAAATATGAGGCTGATCATCGAGTGAGGTCAAAGTACTTAGAGCTGCCATAGAGATGGCGTACTACGATGCTACGCGGAATGACCTGCCAGTGGATTTATATACGGCGCCCTTAGAAAGCCTACAGTCGATACCACCGGGATCTCTGGCTCACCGAGACATGGGCCTCAGCAATACGGTCATCGGGGCTGCGGTGCCTTGGCTTCAACACCCTGAGCATAATATAAGTCCGATCCTAAAGCTGATCGATTTTGGTCAGGCGGGTGAGGTAGATCCTGCGGAGTAAGTATTGGAAATACCTGCTTGTGGATGGTAGTAGAGATTGAAGGAAATGCGTCTCCTAATACTTTGATTTAGAGACGTTTTTAACCGTACGGGCTCTCAAAGAAATATCATGGACATCGGCGAAGTAAGTGAAGCGCTTAGTGATCTACTAAAGGCTCCCAAGATTGGTGTCTCTCGAGAACTACTAACGAGGTATTAAATAGATAATGAGTTACCTTATATCGCTAACGTGGGGATTTCTGACTAATATGCCAGAGGCCCACGGCGACTTCATAGCGCGTGGAATAGACCCTCTCCTTATAGACTTAGTTTGCCAGTGCTTATCGCGCGAGAATGACACGCGGCCGGGTCTTATTGAACTAGCTATCAGAGTCCATGATCAAGTATTGAACAGGGGCCCAAATGCGGTTGAGAGAGAAACAGACGAGGCCATAATAAGAAGGGTGTCAAGTCTAATTTATGACGCATAAATCCGAAAGCGTCCGAGAAAGGGGGATATCGATCGTGATATGATCTAAAGAAGATGGGATAACACGCCTTGGAATAGACAAAGCTCTGGAAGGTTGCCTCAGCATGCATGCAAGTAATAACGGGCATCCTTATTAAGAGGTTTCTGAAGGCTGAAGACGAGATGGTCCGGGGATAGGCGGGGGACCGGAGTCATAGCGGGCAATTAAATACCAATAATATAGTACTCTACCTGCAATTATACGACTGATTGAATTAGACCTGCTGCAAGCCTTGCTCGCTGACCTGTTGAGTTGATTGACGACTTGACGGATAGGGGGGCGCAAACAGGAGCTGACTTAACTGACTGCAATATACTCTTAGACCAGGGATGCGACCCTAATCTATTTTACGGAACCGTAACAGAACGAAGACTGTAAGCATCCAACATATTTCTACGAGCTTAGCTTGCATACACGTTTCTTACCTTTTAGAAGGCTGGCGGATTTGATAAGGGTTATTCCCCTGCTGTTTCGGCTATGCTATCACGAGGAGCAGACATAGTTTCCCTTTGGCCCCATATTGGCAGGCCTTCTCCGGCAATTGAACGCGTGATTCAAATGGAATGTCATACTGCTATGGGGCATATGATTTTCCGATTGGAATACCCAACTTCCTCCCGCATCCGATATATCAAAAAGTGTTTAATGTTATACGGTCCATGCCAGGAAGGAGATCTTCGGGAACTTCTGTTTGTCCTAAGAGATTGCACACCGACGTGCGAGCCTTGTGAGCCAACTTCAAATCGTTGACATGTTACTATATTGTTCCCGGAGCTGTACTTCGCTTCCGTGTCCAATCATCTCGAAGTCGGCACGTGCTGGCTTCCCACTCTGGCCAAAGGTTCGTAAAGGCGATTGCTGTGTACTCCTTTTTAAGGAGTTGAAACTCTTCAAACTGATGTACTCGGCAAATTTCGAAAAGGCTTTTCCGTCCAGTATCGGTGCTAGGCTGGGTATATTGGCAGCCATAATGCCAAGCCATAACTCTAGATTACTTTGCAGAAGTAGGATGTAGTTGTCGTAAACCAGGTCCACTGATATACCTTCAGGTTGCCTGGACATGCGAATGACGCGCCATGTCATGATAGCGACAACCCTGTCCAATCGTCAGTTCATATGCAATTAGTACACCAGTGCGAATGAAAGCGAAACATACGCGAGACCTAAGCTGAACATGCCGCAGATGGCTAATCTCTTCCTGAGCGGCATTTGTAGCCCCCAGATGAGCGGGATAGGTATGACGACGACGCACAAATCAAGTGCGAGGGTAGCCGAAACGGACGCCAGCTCTTCTTTCGCAACTGAGCGGCATTTCGTTTTTGACAAGACTGGGTCCCAACTATCTGATATCTTGGAGCAGGGCGTGTTGAAGAGAATGATGAAGATGATCGGGAAGAGAACATTGAGAACAATCAGTACCCAAACCACTCTTCGGAAGGCCTTATTTATTCTGAACAAATCCAAATACAGAAAGAGAACGGTCAATTTGCATAACGTAGTTGCAATAGTCCAGGTCCAGGAATATCCAATCGTGGCCTATGGAAGACTCAGTTTAATATGGTCTCTGTAACTCGGGGTGGGGCTGGTGAGGATACACTTTATAAACCGACCTTGATATGTATTGAAATCACGTCCCATTCCAACTCCGCGGTGTGAGCGCCGAGACCATTGGCAATTTCTATACGCTCCGTTAGAGTGCTCTGTCGGATCATCCTCCAAAGGCAACAGTAGACTCACCCCAGATCACAAGTCCTTCGTTGGCAAGAAGCGTGACAACAGCAGCGAGGATAAGAAAGTCATCGACGCGGAGCGGCCTTCTCCTGACCTTGAGGATAATATGAAATCTGAGGTAAAGGGATACCAAAATGAGAAAGGTGAAAACGGCGACCCAGACTGCCAGGTCTCTTCCTCTGGAAGTAATCATAATCGGTTGAGCAATTGGAGCAGACTAGCCGAGGAGGGCGGTCGGAGCCATAGGTACCTGAAATAAGACTCCAGATGAGATATAAGTACGATGCAGTTGTGCGACCAACTGTTAGCTAAGTCGCCATAACCTGTTTTAAAGTACCTAGGTAGGTAAGTAGGATAGGGTTTCGAAAGGACGGCGAATCTGACTTTTCATCTCGCATGATACCCTCCTCGGCAGGTGGGAGGATAAGCTTCGTTCTCACCTTGCTTTGGGTGAAAGCCTTGCAGGTTATAGACATACCCCGACCCCAGCGGAAGAATAATCTGACTTGAGACAACAATATATTAATTGATTACCAACAACATTAGTATTATGCTGTTGGTCAACCTTTGCGCAAGAACTTGCCTTGGTGGACATGGTTGACCGAAATATTACTCTTAACGGCACAGCATAGCGCTTAGGGGATGTAACACTGCAGCTCGCAGTCTCGCGGAAACTTTTGCCACTTCTCCAGGGCATGTTGTTGACTCTCTAGTTGGATGTTGCACAAGCTTCCCCTCATTCTGAACAGCGCTGAAGCTCCTTGTGAAAACCCCTACCGAGCCCTATAGAAGCATGTGAAGTCTGCTTTCATGCCTCTCAACCCTCACTCGTTTGATCGAATCATCTTCCATTTTGATTTACCGCAATGGGAACTCGAATTTCAGGCCATTCGTGTCCTCAGGCTGCGTGCCTGGTTGAAGCTGGACTACAATCGCATGTCTTTACTCCTCAAGATCCTGCATACCAGACCAGTGAGGATTCGTATTTCTCCAACACAGCTAAGCTGGGACCCGCTTGCATTTTTATTCCAGAGTCAGCCGAGCAGGTATCTATAGCGATCAAAGCACTCGCCGCGGCTAAACAGACATTCGCGATTCGCAGCGGCGGCCACGCCCCGGCACCTGGGTCGAATGACATAAACGGTGGCGTAACGATCGATCTGAGCAATCTGAAGAGCGTTCAATATGACTGCGATTCCCAACGTGTAACATTTGGTCCCGGTGTACGCTGGAAACATGTTTACCTCGAACTTGAGAAGTACGATCGTGTTGTTGCCGGCGGCAGAGAGGGCGAAACCGGCGTTGCGGGTTTCCTTCTGGGTGGAGGCAACACGTGGTTCACTGCACACAAAGGCTTTGCCTGCGACAACGTCGTCTCCTACCAGGTCGTGCTAGCCGACGGTCAGGTAATCATAGCAAAGCAGGACGTGCATCCCGACCTCTTTCGCGCTCTCAAGGGCGGGTCCAACAATTTCGGCATCGTAACCAGCTTCACCATGAGCACCATCCCTTATAAGCCTATCTGGGGAGGGACCATCATGGCGTCGAAGGAATATGTGCCAGATGCGATTCGTGCCACTGCAAATTTTGCCACAAATCTACCCAACTATCCGGAAAGCAGTCTAATTGCGGCTGTCAACTACATTCCTCAAGCGAAAGATATCATAACGGGGGCAGCTCTTGTTCATACGCAAGGGATGACAGACTCTCCCGCGTTTGCGGAGTGGTCTAAGCTACCTAAGATGAGGGATACCACCAAGCTGAAGTCGATGTTGGACATGGGACTTGAGACCGCGCTGCCGCAAAATAAGTAGTAAGTTCCGATCTATGTCCATTGAAAGCAGTATGATGTTAATATTGAATTGTAGTGCCACCTGGTTCACATTGACAATCAAGAATGATACCCGCATCATGAACAAAGCGGTGGAGGTCCATAATGTGCTTGTTGACGACCTGAAAGCTCATATCCCTGATGGAGAATTCAACACACAATGCATCTTCCAGCCATTGCCCATGACCTTTGCCCAACACTCTGTAGAGATTGGTGGTAACATATTGGGCATTGAGCGTAACAAGTTCGACGGACTGATCTTCCAATTGAATACTATGGTCAACACATCCGACCAGAACGAGTTCGCACACCAAAGGGTAAAGGCTAGTATCGAAACCATCAAGGAGTTTGCAGGTACTATCGAAGGGGGCCTTCTTGACTGGATATATATCAATTACGCAGATCCGGGTCAAGACCCCCTTGGAAGCTACGGGGCTGGAAATGTCAGCTTCATGAAAAAGGTAGCCGCAACGTACGACCCCGACAGGGTATTCCAAACACTATGCCCCGGGGGGTTTAAGCTTCCTAAGTAGATACTGCCGGGTAAATAAGCTTAGCTTGTCAGCGGTGTACGTGTATCGTATATAGAATTTCAAAGGCATAGAAATTGTCAAACTCTCGCAGGAAAGAATCAACGTATTTTGCTAAGGACGACACCTAAAAGCCATGGGGAAGAGAAGCCGGTACAAGGGAGTGTCGAACTGCTGAAGTGAGCGGTCGAGGTCCTGTTTTCACTCACGATGCAAGGGCATTTTGTACGACTTAACAGCAACAGGCATATGAGCAAGGCTTCCATCATCACTAATACAATTAGTTGCACCAATTAACATAGGTAGGTATAAGTAAACACCTCGTATACAGAATCCATTTGCAGTAGACATAACAGCTATCGTTCACAAAATAGACCTAAAACGGGTAGTAGATAAAGGGCCACAGTCCAGTAACACCAGCAGACCCAGGTTAGATGATCTTCTCCGGACGTCCGTTTCAGCAACGCCCTAAGCGCTACTGTAATTCCCGGCGCCAAAGGAACTACGTATAACCACAAATCCAGTTTCCAGACGTAGGCACAGATGGCGGACCAGCAACAGGTAAAGAAGGCGAGGGATGCACGCGAGACCGTATCGCCTAGCAAGAGCACTACTGTCTGTCGTCCACGCGCGCGGTCACCCTCTTTGTCTTTCAAGTCCTGAACATGCATCGTTGTGAGAATAATCCCGCTCAGAATAGCTGTCCATACAAATCCCCTCTGGCTGATTTCTGTCTCAACCCCCACTGCTAGCTTGAGTGAGCAGGTATGAGACAACCCATAAGCAATGGCTATGAGCGGGTCCCGAAGAATCTTGTCGCCTCCTTTCAAGTCGTTATAGAGCCAATTCAAAATCTGGACAAATAGGCCTTGCATCCAAAGTCCAAGCGAAGAGCTGAAAGCCAAGGCGATCGGGATACATATGAGAATAGCTCGGCGGGCTTGGTCTGCTGTAACCTTTTTGGATGGGATTGGCCGCCAAGGTTTATTTAGTAGGTCTTCTTGGATTGATTCTGGCGATCTTTGGTTGGTGAGGTCGAAAGTCAAGATGTTAATCCAGTTGAAAGCGATGATTATTGGCAAGCGTTGAAGTATTTGTGAAGTCGAAGGTCGAGCACCCTTAGTGAGGGCTGGTGCAGCGAAAGCCCCAATAATCCCAAATACGCTGTTCGGTATGATAAATGTAAAGAAATTACTTTCAGTGAAGCTCCACACGAGACTCGCAATCAATATGACAGCCTTCAGGGCTTGATGATTTCGCAGTGGTAATAGATATGAACTAAAATTGGGAATAAAGTTGACATCCATGTTTGCGAGAGTGAATGATGATGGATCGAAGAATGGGTTGATAATGCTTGTCTAGAGTGTTACTTGAGCGTTGGTTTCGACTACAGGAGTGCTTTAAGGGTTATTATGGTTAGGAATATACTTTATTAACCATGGAGGTTATCGTTTCCGCCACGAGGTCCCCTGTAAGTCATGTATGGTTGGTGCTACATAGGATCGAACCTATACGAGATGTAATATTATCCGTATATCACACGTATGTGAGCAAAATCCTATAATCTGGGGGCCCCTTTTACGATGGCCGACAGCCCGGTGGTGTAAATACCTCAGTGGATGTTGCAGCTTCATCTTATGTAGCGCATCTTTTGTGCCATTAAGTCCTATGGGCCATAGTTGCGCGGCGTAGCGTAGATTGGGCACATAGCTTGCACCACCCTCCTTGACGGAGACATCATTACCATGGGAACGTCAATTAATTCTGTCACTCCCAATGATATAGAGGGTGTTCCACTGCACACCTACCTACCTACAATGTTCCAACAGGCTGAACGTAGATCGCACCGAATAGTCAGATGTGAGTAAGCTGAGAATTGCTTACATTTCCTCGTCTTAACGACCTGGAGGTGAAGGCGTGGGCGTGTGTTTAAAATAGCGGATGTTTCATTCTCAAGTCTGACGCTCGTCGATCATTTTGTTGGTACCATCTAAATCCTACGTCGTGACACTCGACTTAAAAGATTGCACTAACTGCATGAAATCGCGATTTAATACTACCCAAATGCCAACAGGTAACAGTCATCACGAGAGGCCTACAGAGTAGGTCAGGTAAGCAAGGCCTTCTAAGTAGGCAGAGCTTCAAAGGACTCCATAAGAGTTACACATGTCTTTACGATTTATTTTTATATGGGTTACTCAAGTATATTCTAGTAGTTAAGGTCGTCTTCGAAAGATTTCAGTACCCAAAGTAGATAGCCTTGCGCTTTTATATGCTCATAGCCTAGATACCGGGGTGATTCTACCTCCTAACCTACAACAGCGTGATATTCAAGCAAAGTGCAATCATCGCCATGGGCTACTCTTCTGCCCAGCATGCCTTGCATCTTGTCATCGGCCTCCTCACTGGGCTATTTGCGCACCACCGAGTCTTTATCTACGGCGAGTGGCATAAGTCCGCACCCGGCATCGCCATTTTTCATGCATTACTGGTTGCATTCATCTTGATATCTATGTGCTGCGCCCGTAGCAATGAAACTACGCAGGCACTTCTAGCTATACAGACGATTTCCGGCGGCTACTTTGCGGCACTCATGACAAGCATCATCTTGTATAGGGTCCTTTTCCACCGCCTCACAAGACAGGGATTCAAAGGTCCCTGGTACGCACGCATCACTAAGCTTTGGCATCTTTGGGCTGTTAGAGATGCCAAGAATCATTTGCTGTTAGCAGATCTTCATCAGAAGTACGGAGATTTTGTAAGGACAGGTGAGTGGAACAAATTATCGCCAAGTAAGAAGATAAGCTAAGAACTAATTCGTAATTTAGGCCCGGCGGAGCTTACTGTGTTTCATCCAGACGTATTCCTGGCCATAGATGGTCCTGGGACGGAATGTATCAAGGGAGAATGGTACGACATTCTCTATCCAAGTATGCAGTCCATCGTTACTTGTCGGGACAAGGAAGCCCATGCTGTTCGTAGACGCCAGTGGAATAGAGCATTCTACCCAGATGGTATGTAATGTCAAACCCCACGGAAGCTCTTGCTGCTAATACAATTTAATAGCCTTAACACAATACAACGCTAGGTTTCTTAAGCATATAGATTTGCTAGACGAATACGTTGAGTCAACCTGCAGAGCGAATGTCCCATGTGAGATGCGGGACCTTCTAATATGGTTCGGTTTCGATGCAATGGGAGATATTATTTTTGATACATCTTTTGATATGCTACGAAGTCGAAAATGGCACCCGATTGTCCAGCATGTGAAGAAAGGACTCCATCTTATTGGACTCCTCAGCTCTACCCCATGGCTCACACATATCGGGTTCAGACTTGCCCCACGTATTGGAATTGTGAACAGGTGGTACGAGCTGGTGGATTACTGCAAGAAGCAAATTCAAAGGCGAAAAAGAGAAGGGGGTGACCATTCTGCTTCTGACTTCATGCACTTTATGTTGAGCCAGGAAGACAAGGTTGGCGATGGTCCTTCCTGGCTCGAAGGAGACACTTTATTCTTCATTGTGGCAGGAAGGCAAGTCAATTGTCCCTTTAGCATTTTGCTAGATTGCTGATACAGATCCATCGACAGTGAACCACTCGGCAATACCTTGCTATTTATTTTGTATAACCTAGTTAAGAATCCTCACCACATCGAGCTTATCTACCATGAGATTGCAGAGCTTGATATCAATGACGATACCTCTTTAGGACACGCAACGCACCTAAACGCCGTTATTAACGAATCGTCTCGTTTATGCCCGACAGTTCTCACGGCGGGCGCGAGAAAGACTGGGGCAAAGGGGGTAACAATTGGTAACACTTACATCCCCCCTCATACAACGATAGTTGCGCCGCGCTACTCCATTTTCCGAAGTAAGACCTTTGGTTGATACATCTCCAATTATTTTTCATATACTCCAGTGAACAGTAACCGTAATGGGCCGTTTCGCGAAAGTATGCTGATGTTTTGTGGCTAAAGGAGAAGACTGTTTCGAGCGAGCGGACGAATTCGTACCCGAACGATGGAGCAGCCGCCCAGAGATGATTCGAAACTCCGCAGCATTCGTGCCTTTTGGTATTGGTGAGATAAGGCTTTAAACCCTTTGACAAGACATCGAGGGAAGAAGGGTGACATTCCCCTGCTAATATATTATGAACAGGTAAATATTCATGCTTAGGGCGTGGTCTTTCCCTCCATATATTACGCCGGGTTACTGCGCGGTTAGTAAAGAAATACAAGTTCCAATTGGCACCTGGAGAGACTGGAGAACATGTGTATAAAGATTTGATGGATCATATTTCCTCAACTCCTGGTAAATTGAACTTGTATTTTAAACTTCGCAGATATGGGAACGAATGAAAACATTAAATTTACCAGAGTTTTATCCCGTCCGGAAGATATTTAAGTTTTACGACCATGCGAAGCATGGGAAAGTAATAAAGATATAAAAAAGAGTTTTTTAAAGTAATAAAAAACTAACTTTTTTATTTCGAAAAAACGAAAAAAAAATTCGTCATTATAAAACTTTTTAAAATATATATATTATTATAATTAATATATATTAATTTAAAAATTAATTATATATAGCATTATTATTTAATATTAAAAATATAAAAGTTATTAAATTAAAAAAATATTTAAATTAATAAAATAAAATATATTTTAAAATTAATTTATATTTAATATTTTGAAAATAAATATATTAAAAAGTTATAAATTAAAATTAAAATTAAAGTTAAAGTTAAAATTAAAATTTAAAACTTATTTTTTAAATTATTATTTATATTTCGAATTTATGAAAAGTTATTATAGGGTTAGGGTTAGGGTTAGGGTTAGGGTTAGGGTTAGGGTTAGGGTTAGGGTTAGGGTTAGGGTTAGGGTTAGGGTTAGGGTTAGGGTTA
>MU400466.1:0-22885 GCA_022578955.1 Hypoxylon sp. FL1857
TATTTATATATATATAAAAATATAAATATATAATGTTTATTTATATATATATATTTAATATTAAATAATAATTATATAATATGTTAAAATTTATTGAAAATATATATAATAAAACTACTTATATTTAATATAAAAAGTATATATATATATATATCTTCATAAAGATTAATTAATATAAAAAATGTAATATTTTTATAATTACCTTATTTTAATTTTAAGGTAAACTTCTATCAATTATTATTTATATATTTACCTTTTATCATTATTAAAACACCTTTATTATAATATTTATTAATTTTTAATCCACGTTTATATAAAGTTAAGATAATATAATTATTTAAATAAGTGAATTAATAAAAAACTAAGTTTAAAAAAAGGAAGAAAAAGGCACGGATTTATAAAGTTATAATTAACCTCATTTTCCACCTTTTTCATCATTATTTAAACCTTTTACCGATTTAAATAAAAACAATAAAATTAAACTTATAAAACTATTTTAAATTAATAATAATTATAAATTTTAATAAAACCTTAAATATAAATTAACTTATTAATTAAATATATAATATTCATTAAAATATTAACATAATATTTAACGTTTATTAAATTAATATGGTTTTTAATCACGTTAAGATAATATTTTACCTTCGATATTATTACCGCTATTACTTAAACACTTTTATTATCTTTTCTTAAATCTTAATATCTCATTAAACATATATAAAAATATAAGCGTAAATATATCACCTTTTCATTATTAACGTTATTTTTAAACATAAGTTTCTTTTAAACGATTGATATTTACTTAAATAAACCACGTTATTATAAGTTAAGTTATAAAGAATATATACCGATCGATAAAACAAAAAAAAGAAAACTTAGAATTTTAAGAACTTAATTAAAATGGAAAGTTTTCTCATTTAATATTAACCATAAATAAATAACATAATAATATTCGATCTCTTATCGTATAATAAAGCTTAAAATAATAATAAGTATAAATTAATAAAGGTTATTAAAGGGATAAAATATAAGTTATAAAAAAATAAGAAGTTTAAATAATTTATTCGTTTAATTAAATTAAAGTTATCTCTTTTAAAGTTTAAGGTTTTTATTTATAATAATTATAATAATCATTCGTTATTTTTTTATTTTATCTCTAATATTTTCCCTTATTTATTAAAAATATTAGTTTTATTCTTAAATGACCTAATAATTTAAATTAATAACTTAAACATTATTTATTAATATAAGAAATGTTTTCTCATTCTTTCATATACCTTTTAATATATAATTTTCCTTTAATATAAAATAATATACCTCCTTTATAATAACAGTTATTACTTACGAAAATCATACTTACAATTCATTAAAAAATTAATCATTAATTCTAACTTTAAAAATACGCTTATAAGTTAAAAACCTTTACTCAAAAAGATAAAGCTTAATAATAATTAATAAAAAAAGATAAATATAAAAGGTTTAATAATCTTTATAATAATTATTATATTAATAACCATTATAACATTATTATATTTAACGTTTCCATAATAATGATTATTATATCGATAATTATTATAACATTATTATATTTAACGTTTCCATAATAATGGTTATTATATTAATAACCATTATAACATCATTATATTCGACATTTTTATAATAATAATTATTACATTAATAATTATTATAATATCATTATATTTAACGTTTCCATAATAATAATTATTATATTAATAATTATTATAACATTATTATATTTAACATTTCCATAATGATGATTATTATATTAATAATTACCATAATATCATTATATTTAATCTCATATTTAAAATCGTTTATAAAAACGTTTTTAACTAATATTATAAATAAAATTACATTCTTATATTATCTTTTATATAAATTAACATCTTATATTAAACGACTTAATTTATATTTACGAAAATATTCTTATTAATTTATATCATAATAAAATAAACGTAAAAAAGTAGGTTTTTTACTTAATAAATTATAATAATATTAAAAGTTTTACCTTTAAATATATTATTTATCATTTTTTTATTATATTTTATATATTCTTTATTATCGATGATATTAAAGTTATATATTCGAGATAAAGAAATATTTACGCCATTTTAAGAAAAAGGTAAACATTTTTATTATATCGGGTTAAATTAAATATTCTTATAAATAAATTAACATAACGAAAATATAAACTTTTATAAAAATAAAATTATCGATATAATATATTTCTTAATTTTATTATCATATAAAAAGTTTATATTTGGAAAGGAAAAATTTATAAACGTAATAATATTATCGCTCGCATTATTTATATAATAATAAAATATAATTACCGATATATTATTTATTATTAAAATAATATATATATTTTACGCCTTTTTTTTTATCATTTTTCATATTATAAATTTACATATATATTTAAATATTATATATATATTATTAAATATCTGGTATATTTTATTTATTATATATTATATTATATAATGAATAATTAAAATCCCTTAAAATTATCGTAAGATTATTATATAAAGTTTAATTTAACCGATAAAGTTAATTTCTTATTTAAATAATGGTTAAAACTCATACTTATAAATAATAATATTATTTTCGATTATATTAATATTTAAACTTAAGATATAATTAATATAAACTTACCATTTTATCATGATTTAAGATAGTTTAAAACATAATTCGAAAAGGTTTAATTAATCTCGTTTTAACCTTATATAAATAAATATATACCTTTAACTTTTAATTTACGTTATTATTAATTTACATAATATTAATGCTTAATTAACTTTGATTTTTTATTAGAAAATTATATACATTATTAATTAATATTACATTATTAAAAATATATAATAAAACCAAACATAATTAATAAATATTAAATTATAAAATAATTTATGTTAATTTAAAGTTATTTTAAACTTTATATAATAAAATAACCATAACGAACTTTTAAATCCTTTAATCTTCTTATTAATTCTTATTTTATTATTCTCAATAAATAAATATTTATTTACGTAAATTATATCTTCTCGAATTAAATTATATAATATTATTTTATTAATATTAATTAATTACCTTTCGAAATTTATTTATTTAAATATTTATAAAATAAAAAATAAGTAAATATTTATTTAAAATATATTTAATAAATAAGTAAAAATTTTATAATACTTTAATTTTTATAACGTTAATTATTTCTTTATTAATATTAATTCTTTTATTAATATTATATATTTTAATTATGATTTTTTAAGAATTATTACCTATTATATTTTCATGACGTATTTAAAGTCTTTATAATATTTACCTTTAAAATATATTTAATAAAGTCGAATTAACGTTAAATTAACCTTATATAAAAGATTCATCCCCGAAACCGAAATATTAATTTTAAATAATAATATAAACTTATAAATTTTATAAAAATTAATTTTAAGGCTTTTAATATCGTTTATGAAAGGTTAAGTTTTAATTAAAGTTAAATGAAATTTCTTAATTAAAATCTTAATAAGAAAAGATCATTTTTACTTTTATTTATGCCGTTTATTTATAATTCTTTTATTAATAATAATAATAAATAACCGGAAATAATAAATAATAATAACTTTATGGGTTATATTACTTAAGTTTTAATAAAAATAAAAAAGATATTTATAAATAAAGCCATTATTTTAATAATTAAAAACTTAAATATATAATTAACCACCATTTTAAATATATTTAATAATTATTTAATTAATAATAATTATAACTTAAAATTAAGTAAATTTTCTCTTTTAATAATTATATATATAATTGAAATTATTATAACCGAAAGCTTAAATTAGTTTAATATCACTTATTAATCATTAATTATGAAGGTAAATTTTATATTTTTCCCGATTTATTCATTTTAATATATCTTTTTATTTATAAATATTATTTTTAATAAATTTAATTATTTATATAATAATAATTAATATTATATTATTATAAAATTATACTTATATTAATTATAAGGTAAATTAAAGCTCGTTTTAATATTATATTATTTTACTTAATTATTTTAATAATATATATATTAAGTATTATTATAATGGTTATAATAATAAATGTTTATATAAGTTTAATATATATTTATTTACCTTAATTATAATAAGGTTTTTATTTTAACCATAATAAATGTAAATAAACATATTAAAGTAACCGGTATATTTATTATAATTTTTATTTTATTTTTAACATTTAATAAAGCGAAATTATTTTAACCGATTTTAAATATTATTTCTTAAATAATTAAAAACTTTAAAACTTAATTATTTATTATAATAAATTAAATTAAAAAGTTTAAACGTTAAAAGTTAATTATAAAGATTTAAAATTACGATCGAAGAATTAATTTACCATTAAAAAAGATTAAATAATCATATATTTTATTTCGGATAAATTAAAAAAAAGTTTTCGAAATCGAAGTTAAAATTAATATATCATAATATTATAAATATTTACGGTAAAACATATTAATCTTAACTTAACGCTTTTATTAAGAAATAATTTTATTAAAGCTTAAAGATTTATTAAAAATTTAATTTAAAAAAGTTTAAACGTTAAAAGTTTAAATTTATTAAAAAGATAAAATTTATAACTATTTTATATTTAAAATAAAAGATAATTAATCTTTTATATTAAATTAAAGTGGATAATTTAACGGGCTTATTTATAAATATTATTAATTAATTATTTTAAGCTTTTTATTAAGTTTTTATTAAAAAAATGAAAATAATATTAACGTATATATTTATAACTTTTTCTTAACAATATCTTTTTTAACCTTTTAATTAAATATATAATTACATAAATATATAATTTAATATAAATGTATATTAGTTATAAATATCTTTATAACAGAATGTGTTATATTATTTAAATATATAATTAAAATGATTTGACAGTTTGGCGGATCTTTAGATATCGACTACCGTCGTTTCACACATATCGATGAATGCCCGAGCCGCACAGGAGGCTCGCCCGAATCCGGGGTCGTTATCCCAAACTATTATCCTTCCCGATAATGAGCTGTTTGGTCGAGTCCACGCGCCGTTTCGTGGAACGGAAACCTGGACAAAGCTAATCGGCCTGCGCCGCGCTGCCGGGGCACGTGTAGCAGGATTTAGCTTGCAGGAGCGTTAAAAGACTCTGGGTGTGTCTCTAGTCACGACTATGTCCTAGATATACGTCAGCATGAGTGAACCGTTGGCAACAGGGAGATGGTGATTATAAAACGGCCCATTCCTTTCCGGAAATCCTTCTTACCATAAGTTTCAGTGAACACCGATGCAGCCGTGGCCGTGGTGTCATGTAGAAACGAATTGCCTAGACCGGTATCGTAAGCCCGCTACGTCCGTAATTGCTCTTAATCAGCCCAAGAATATACCCATATACGGCCTGGATCTCCGTCCGGGGCTATATTGTTAATACTCACTCAATAGTGAGCTGTGTAGAAAGCAAGCCTTATCCCCCATGATAAGATATCGCGCTTAAAGAACAATTAACCTAGTACGGATTATGACGGAGAGCGGCAAGCTGAGACAGACGAACGCCACCAGTCAGATAGAGAATTAATCCACTCTAGAGATCTCTGCATGGTTGAAACCCGTGGATGTCCGGAAGGAAGCTAACAAGTATACAATCCTACTATAGGTTTGCTATAGGATTTCTATATGCCGTTAGTATCACTCAAGCAAGCGATAATATCATCTTCTTAACCCGCAATACACGAGCCAGGGCTAGTAGACAGCTTACTAGCAAGTACTTGAGCGGGAGCCTCGGCTAGGCGGCTCGCATTCGAATAGAGCGCCTGTTACGAGAATAAGCTTAACTATTCCAAATGGTTATATCAGGTAGGTATAGACGAAACAGTTGGTTATACGACTATGAGATAATAAGCGGAACCGTTCCAAGACTCAGGTTATATCAAGCTATGGGTGTAAGGATAGGCCGGATCAAAACATTTGAAAGCAACGTCATTTACCACGGAGGTGTAGCAACTGAATAAGTGTGAATGTCACCGGGACTCCGAAGTGCGTGCTTTGCTACCCGCTCATAGAGTAACTCCACGCGACTAGGCTACCGCCTGAGAACTAGTAAGGGGTATAACGAAGGTGAGCACCTCAAAGGATTAAATGCGCCTTTTAAGAGACTGTTCTCCGATTGCTGTAGCCCATGGGAAGCGATGGTACCAGCCAATTCAGAAGAGTTCCTACTCTGTTATTGCGTTATATTCCATATCGATTAGCAAAGAGGCTTGCCTGACGAGTATGGCCACAAGGAATTGGGCTACTCCTAAATGGATGTATTCTGCGAGAAAACCTGGTTGACTTCGGAGCTCCATGCAGTTCAAGTGCTACCTGAACGCTTTGTTCTGCTTAAATGATGTGGTTTGAATGGGCGAGAATCTTCTGCGTACTAAGCTGCTGAGACATTTCAGGGGCAACCTTGATGAGAATACCAGAGCGTGCCAAGAAGGCCTTATTTGTTGGTCATCGCGGGCAGTATAGCCAGGTAACTATCAAGGGCACAGCCTATCAATGGCTCAAAGCGACGATGTAACTTCGGGAATGAATAGAGCACAAGGCCATCACAGGTGTTGAGTGAATTTAGCAAGGTCTTAGGTGAGATGTCATGCTATAGCTGGCATCGTGTCGAGTTGAGTGCTTGTGTGATGTCAATCCAGTTGCACTTCAACACCCCACCGCGACGTGTAGATTACGCGTTAAGTTATTATCGGCAACCGAAGTTGGGTAACTAGGGGATTCGAAACGGCCGAGAATATACGGGGATCGTCTATGGGGAAATGGTGCCTCATTACTACAGACTCGTTAGAAGTTCGAAAATTGATCGTCCTGTCATACGTCTCGTATAACTTCTCGTGGACCCGGTAAACCTAAGGGCGATATGGTCATTGGCAGGCTGACGATGAGGTTGACAACCGTTGATCGTAGTCGACTCCGCAGGTCAACGCCGCTATAGATTGGCCAATAGGATTGGGGGAGCGCTTCGCGCGACTGTGGAACTTTCCCTTGCTTCCTTGACCCCTGCGCAAGCTGCACGAGAGAAGAGTTCCCCGAGAGCCTGGGTGGACCCCCAGATCTAAACTCTCAGGCGCGGCTTTCGGTTGGGCGCCCTATAACTCTGATACAAGGCTGACAGAACGAGCTTGACGAGCTTAAGATTATAGGAGAAGTCTAATGTGACTTCACTAGTGCAGGACACCAATCCGCGACCTAAGGTGTTGATTCGGCCACGACAACTCCCCCTAATCAAATTAATATGACTCAAGGTATTGAAAATCCCAGTTACCTATATGACTGTATTTAGCCCAATAAGTCAAGTTGGTAGATTCAGGGTAATCCATCCCCTCTAATTTTCGAAGTTGGAACTATCGTGAACGCCTTAAAACAGTCTTCAGCCGCTCCCAATGATCCCATTGGTGATGAGAAACGCATTAGCCGCCGCACGCTGAAATTATCTTAGAGTTGCAAGGTTTCGGCGTGCATAAGGCGATGACAGATGCAGGGGTAATGGCAACTTTTGCTCATCGGGATAGACTACCAGGTTTAACGGGAAGGAACCCGCTTTTGCCGATCTATAACGGCAGCACTGTTGGGAAAAACAATAATGCAGCATTGGCTTTGATACGAAGGGCTCCTAGATATGTGTAATGAAGTATAGGACTAAGGGCATTTCCAGTTCGTCAAGTATACTGCACCCCTTACTTAACTGACGCGTTGGTGCTTCTGGAGGTTGCTATTTTCGATAGCCCCCGATGTTGGCGGTTAAGGAAGGGCGATTTGTCTTGTAGGCTACACAGGACGGTTGTGTAAGCCCAGTACTCGCGGAGAATTGAAAGGATGGAGCCACCATCACTTGTCAGCTGCTGATTTGCCGATCTGATTCATAGTCAACTAGGCTAGGCCAGGCTGATAAGCCGTCTAGGCCGTGGATTGTTGGTTTGACATTTTCGCGTTGTTCGGTAAGCGCATTGCCCCAATTGGGTTCGTAGACGCAGCTTTCCATTGCGGTCCGGGTCTTGGGTTAAAAACAGCCGGACAGGTAGCAACAACAGGTTGCATGGGTGTACCAGAGACTTAATTGGGTAACACAATTTTGGGGACGGGATAGGAGAGTATAGTATAGAATGGGATAAGATAGAAGAGCGAAGGATGAAAAGAGATAGGTTAGGTAGGTTGCCTCGGCGGGGGAACTAAAAGCTCGTAAAATGTCGTGTAATCCGACGTGGTACTTCTACTCAGAGAGCACGATGGATGTCGTATCTGCCGGGACCGGGCCGCTCGAACGGGCCAACGCGCATCTGATGATGGCGCGGCTTAGAGCGAGTAAAGGACCAGTGTGAGCCCGGAGCCCTCCCCCTCTCCACTGACTGCAACCTGATCTTGACAAATGAGTAATTAGGGTCGCAATGACGGCGAGGATCAAACTAGTTCAGTGGTCGGCCCGAGGTACATGGCTGTGGGCAAAAGTCGTGGTGTTAAGCGCGATGCCACAGGGCTGGCGCCGTGTAGGGTCACTATTGGCCAGCGAACCGCGGTGAACGAGGGTCATTCTAAATGCGTGACCCATCAACCTGAATGCGGATGGTGAGTCTGACCGGATTAGTTATCTGGGTGCATTCTCTACCAGGGGCAATACTGCACGTTCATGTGTGGGGGATGCAAGTCAATTCCAAGGAAAAGAGATGGAAAAGACATGGGCGAGTGAGATCTGATCGACCCCTTAATTACAATTCCCAAACCTCTGGCAGCGGCCGTGCCTGCCGACTCCATAAGTGCATATTTGGGGTTTCTGCTGCCTGTTGCAGCGTTATCTGCCTATCTGCCTGTCTACCTACTAGCAGCTACCTAATGTAGACTTCGCAACTCCAGTACCCAGAGAAGGAACTGCCGATTATGAATTACTCATCCATGGATGCTGCCCATGCTAGGGAGGGAGCGTAGTAGGTAAGGCAGGTGGTAGGCGGCCAAGCACGCAAGGGCGAAGTTTACGAACCGCAGCAATTACCTGATCTGGGTTAGGTGATTAACTCGCCCAACAAAGTGGCAACCGCTTTCAATAACCATCAATCAATTCGTTCGATTCTTCTCCCTTTTCCCTTCTTTCCCTCTTCCCTCAAACCTCAGTAATCACATGATGCAGGACAGATGCGAGTAGTGCTTCATTATCTGCAATTCACTTCACGGCCACCGTAGGATTCTTCCCATGCGGCACATGTCCTTATTAACGTCAGCTTCGTCATTACTTTTCCAAACGAACGTTCCGCGCTCGCCGCCAACAGCACTCTCTGTTGGTCGAATAGACCCGCGCGTTGCGAGCCAACCGACATGGCAGGGCTTCTTTTTCTTCTCTGGGTGCAATGATACGTCCTCCGCCTTGTGTTGATTACCTGTGCCTTCGGGTAGATGCTTTTGACCGCGGAACTGGCCGCTCAACTTCCTTTCCGTATGCCTGCTTGAGTCGTGTCACGTTTTACGGCCGCAACTTGACCGCATGTCGCTAGCCGTTGCTGCCATGCCATTCGACGCGATTTTCGGTGAACACTTGCTGGGAGCCGTGATAATGATGATGATGATAGAATGTAGTGTAGAAAATAATGTAGATTCAAAGAAGATCAAGGGCTGTCTGAAATCATCCCACCACCAAGCGCACAATAACCTCTGAGTTCTCCGAACATCCTGCGCCCCTGTATCCTGGGTTCCGAATCGAATTATTTCCAGACAGACAAAGAAAGAACTGACAGACTAGATCCACTTCCACGAAATCTCAGAATATGTGTGGTACTGTCGAGTTGCTGACGCCGGGCCAAGCTTTTAACTAAAGAAATATGACAAAGAGAACTGAGGTATCGATGCGATCGCTCGCAAAACGCTCTTCCATCTTGCACCGAACACTCCCCAACTATTCGTATATCCCACCAGCTTCATAACCGGGCCGTAGCAGATACGCCTAGATAGAAAGGCAAGTTAGCAAAACATGAGCTGTGATAAATCATGGGCCAAGAGGAGTCATTCATGCTTGCCTTTCTTTAAGCATGCTCATCGCACGGTCCGTCGTACGTGTCTTCCTTTTCCTTAAGTCCCTCAGAGCAACGTCCAATTGCGTTTGGGCTCTCGGCGCAGGGAGCCACTCGAGGCTTGGTGCAACCGCACGAGTAGGTGATCTTGTACAGCTTGCACATGGTGAACTGTTTCGACTGTACTAGACGATATAGATGGTCAAGGTTCGTGTCGTGAAAGGTTTGAATCTATTAGGCTAATGTCAGTCTATCACCATACTGATCTCCGCGGTGTAAACGAACCAATATATCCAACCTTCGACAGAGGCTTCTAAGGGTAGATAGAGTCTGTGGTCTCGAGCGAGGGCTTGATAGAGCTGGGCAGGAGGTGTTGCTAAGAGCTGGTTCAAGGAGCTTGAGATAGATGCTGAACTGAGTTGTGTGATGCTGAGGAACAAATCTGAATACCGTGGTGGGCGGAAGGGAGGAATTTATAGACGATGTAGAGCGGGCTCGTGGATCACCTTTGATGATGAATAAACGGATATGTATGTCAGGTCCCTTGTTTGTCACAAGATCCGGCCACACTGATCTCTAAGCGACTTAGGCGCGGTAGCTTCAGTTGGTAGACTGCTTCGAAGTCTTCGCCGCAACAAATCTCGAGATGACCGCGTTGGGAAAAAGAATATCTCCTTGGGGCTAGAGTAACAGGAGGTGTGTACAGATTAGTGGTCGTCATCAGACCATTGTGGAAAGTCACCCTCCTATTTCCAACGTGTATCTAAAGAGCCCAAGGACTTGTAGAGAAAAGGGGAAAGTGGAATATGTATGGACTTCTGCAGTTGGAAGCCTGGGTATGCGGCCGTCGACACTCGTGGTTCTGGGGCAGCCTCCGTGAGCCGGTGGAGAATTTGGGATTGGAGTCGACCTTCGAACGAACCATTGAGCGTGGCCATGAACGTCATCTGGGTAAAATACTAGAGTTGCCCGCTCTCCCACTCTCTAGGCACCTCAGCACGCAGGCCGAAGGCTCAGTCCCGCGCTAGGGGTCTAGCTACCCGTAGGCAGAGCAGGGGTATTGCGCCGTCCGATGAGGACGACAAAATAGAAACCCGGTGGAGAGAAATGTGAAATAAGTAGAATTGAGTTAAGTCAGTGGGCGAGGGTTGGCGTCCAAAAGGTAAGGTAGGTAGTCTAAAGGCTTTTTTTCGCCATCTGGCCAATCCGATCAGGCAATTGTACGGTCTCTGCCCTAGCATGTACAAATATGCAACTGGCAACCGTTCCTGCAAGCTAGTTGGGCATGCGAATGATCCCGGATCCAATGCGTTTGCTTGCTCCTCTGGCTGTAACCGTTGGCTGCGTTGATTTCATAATTACCACAGTATACTTAGTCGCTATCATGTGTTACCACATGGCCGCTAAGCACCAGGAAACCATGGATATCCAACAATAGTACCTAAGTCTGATGCCCTCCTCTAGGACCTAAGGATTCCCGTACAGTCTTTTCACGAGTTGAAAAGCCCCCGAGGCTTGTCGAGTTGTTAGACTTGACTAGAAGCGCCACACAAGCAGGACTCGATGTTTGCAGCGACTGGGTATCGGTCCCGATGCCTTATTTGGGGTGGGAGTTACGTACTTAATCGTACATCCTTTCCCGATTGCTAGCCCGTTCTAACTCCAAGGGTCCAAGTGGGCCATCTGAATGGCGAGCAATGAGAGATCTAGATATGGGAGTGTAAAATGCCCATTCGAGACCGAAAGGGTAAACAACAAAAAAGAAAAAAAAAAAATTTAAAAAATTGTCTGAGCGGATGTACTTGCATCCTTCCCGTTGGGACCAACTGCATCCATACCTGTAGGTACCGGGCATGACTGCGGCATGTGTCAAGAGATGTATCCCCCGGGTACCCCTGGCACGCCTCATGGAGCAGGGTGGTGAAGGTAGGGGAGAAACATCCATGCCGGACCATGGCCCCAGCTAGGGCCACCCACATAGGTGTGGCTATATCAACGACGGCTAACGTACATAGAAAAAAATAGCGAAAGGTGAGATGAAAGAAGAAATAAAGTGGAATTCTGGGGGCAAGGGGTTTTGGAATGTATGTACGTACATCATTGAGACTAACAAGGACAAGGGGACGAGCAGGAATGGTACCCGCGCGGGCTTTCAGGGCAGGAGCACGCAGGAGGGCAGGAGGGGTACCTGGGTACAAGGGCTAAAATTCGCGTACGTAACCTTAAAAATCTGGCACTCAAACAAGTCCATCATCCACATCCACATCCACACTGACATCCACCTTCACTATCCACTCTCCCAAACCCAAACCCAAACCCACATCATCCAACATCCAGCATCCAGCATCACGCCTGCATTGCGATGATAGGTACAAACAAATCCATTTCCCACGCCTTGTGCCACGCGAGAAGGTCGATTGCAGCAGGGACCGGGAGATAAATGTGAAGACAAGAAAAATTACCCGATGCGTAACAGAACACGGCCTTGGGTTATGTACCTACATCCATACATGTGCTCCATGTATGCTGCATGGCTGCAATCCTGTTCCCCGTCCGCACATCATTCATGCAAAGAACATTCTCTCGCCTAGTCTTGCAGGACACCGGTAATCGACCTCTAGGAAAGACATGGGGGTTCCAGAAGAAATTTCAGTGGTCGCTGTCAGACGGCCACTCCATCCGCCCCCAATTGAATGAATATCACTTAATCTGGCCCCGTCATCTCTCCAACTTGATACAGGTGGTAGTTGCGTTGATTATCACGCCTCTCAACCGCCTCATTACAGGACAGACATTTGAATTACCTGTATTCCTTGCTCTACATACCCATAGGGCACGTCCGGCTAGCCGAGTGGGACGGGCCGGTTGCCGTGGATCTCATCTCCTGGGGAGGGGGGTGCTATAGAACGAACAACAGGCCCCAAACTGTCATTTCCAACATGCCCCAGAGCGGCTGTACATTAAGGGACAGCGATGCCGTTAAAGCCATGGTACATGATCCAACATCTCACAATGGAAGTCCCTAACCAGGTGCAGAGCAGCCCTGCATGAAGCAAGGGACAACAGGTTGAGCGGGAATCTACGGCACATACACTTTTAGTTCGATACGACCGGACGAACCTCACTGGTCAGCAGCGAATGTGTGCCTATCTTGACTTGACTCTGTTGGTCCTGACTGTTGACACCCGAGATATATCGAGCATTAGTGTCAGTCTAAGTAGACATTGACGCGGATTAGCCGCGCTGGTTCCCAGGCTAAGTATAGCTTCAAACACCATCACGATGACATTTGTCCACCTGCCTTTCCAGATAGGTGTGGAACCCCCAATAAAAAGGACGACGCACTAATCCAGCCACGAATAGAGAGGCAAACACAGAAGGTGCGCCTATGCTCATACGCGTCAACCGGTATGTAACACTACGAATGTAGAGTTAAGTCGTGAGTCACTGTCTTGAATCTTACTGCGCTGATGAACCCCCTATTTTAGAAGGGCCACATAAGGATGATAGAGGTAAATGCTCGGCGTAGACTTCGATATAACGTCCCAACCAACGTCTAGTAGAACAGCCTTACGGCCCGCCGCTTATGCGACCGGCCCTCCTTAAGAGTATATCTCGGTTGCCTCGCAGGCAGCGGCCGTAAAAGCGACCCAAGTCCACCAACGGGCTTCATATACGCCTCCAACACAATGGTTCTCTTTCTAACCTACAGCCATCTTAAATCAAGTGACCCTTTAATCTCTAGAAGCCCCTAATGCTGACCGATGGCATTGCCGAAGACCTAATCTGCGACCAAATGGCCGAATTCTCTACGGCGGGAGAGCACTTCAGGCGAAGCCTTGGAAACTGACTACTGAAAGCCAGAGTTGCGGCATGCTATTGGCTCTCGACCGGTCTACATGAAATGATATGTTCTAGCTCTACGTCAAAGCACTTGAGGCAGTTAGGCTAACTCGATGTCAATAAGTTAGTTCGACTTCTCGCCTCACCGAGTGACGTCGGAATGGCCGGTGTCTATCTTCTTGCAGAAGTTGGGCTCTTTATGATCACTCACCGTGTGACTTGCTGCACTTGGCCCCTAAAATGATTGTGAGGCCGGCGTGGACGCTTCATCTAACCCTATCACGTCCTATTCTGCCAGAGCTGTCGCCCCGTCACGGCTCAACCCGGTATGATATCGGGGAGTTGTCAGATATAGTAGTACAACTCTTTGCTCCTACCTGGAATTTGCCACTATTGAGAGGGGGAATCCTGGCAAAGTTCTCATGTTAACTCACCTAGGTAGCATACGTATGCCTGTGCTTGGCACCTTTGGGATGGGCCGGATTAGAGCGGCACTGGGACGTTCCGTCAGAAACAGTTAAGGGCATACGCAGCACCTGTTTTCTTGGATTTCTTAGTAGTTGCCTATTCCGATTCGATTCAGAAGAGGAGTTAGATGCTCTAAATTAGCGGCTGTTGTGCGCAAACCTGGCCAATCACCCTACCGCGCGGCCAAAATAAGCGCCTACTCGCGACGTGCCAGGCTGTCGGGTCTGCTTACTTTTATCGTCACCATCGGCGAAAGATTAGATTTATCTTCCAAGTCGTCGATCATGAACTCAAATACGAAATAGAACTACTAATTCTACCAATGTTAAGAACGGAAGGGTATCCCGTGCATGTTGGTGCGCTTTCTCCTACTCCACGCAAGGCACCTAATCCACTCGCGAACACGGGACATGGGAAGACATGCGGCACGCCAACCAACTCTGATGTCGAAATAGCAGTTCAGTCCCATGCGGGCGTGATTAGTGAAGCTATTATGGGGGTGGAGCCAAGGGTGCGAATGCAGCTCGCTCGAATCACTTATGAGGCCAAGAATACAGAACAAGAATAGGCAGTCGGGAAGCCCCCCTATTCACTTCAGCCACCAACAAGTTTTACCCTATCCGTTTGGGGGCAATGAACATGTCTTCGTGGTACTACCGATCTCGGCCCGACCCTTCCTGTGCCTATCTACTCCGTTCTACTAACAGGTTCTTCGTACGATATGGACGGACGACTGGGGGAGTGCCGTGCTCCGTGTTGACACTAGGAAATGACACTGGTGACGACTAAAGGACAGAAATAGCTAGGATATCGCCAATCACTTACAATTAGCGCTCTAGATCATTAATCCCAAGTTATGTGGTTGGTTGGTGCTCATCCCATGACCTCAATGGCTCCGGGCCAGCTTTCCCCGGTCCCCAAGCTGAGTTACATCTCTCGATGTTCAAACGGAAGGAGACAACGTCCATCAGGGTTTAACGCTCCAGGTATGGACTCTAGGACTCTCGGTTTGTGTAGGATCGAGACACGGAGAGGAATCCGAGCCTCCATTAAACCTTGAACCAAGAGTAGTGTGAACATACGTGTACAATAATAGGGGCTTAATGGCTCTACATCTTGTTTCTAGTTCCAACAGGGTGACGCTTCTGGCTCTCGCGAATTCGTATCAATCACACCTTCATCCTTCATATGCAAGCCCGAACACTCGACGGTGACCAATGGACTAGCACCTGTTGCCGTTTTCTCTGAACACCCCTACGCCCTTACCATGATACTCCCACCTTCGTTGGAACGAAGACGTGTGATGGCTTCAAGGCTCCAGGATCAGCATCTAAAGGATCAATATGTGATACATTTGAATATAATTTCGCTCAGAGAACTAAGTATCTGTCTCAATATCGCTTCTCTCCGGAGTTCTGCAAAACCAAGACACGCCAGAAAATCGCCGAATGAAATGTGTCAAGTGCCACAAATTACTACCTTGTCATCACCCATGAACCAACCCCCTTATGCTACCCCGACGAATCACATCCGTAAGAATGAGTCCGCCCAAGCCTAGGAGCCTTCGCGTACACCTAACTCTGCTAAGGTGAGACATTAATGGCGATATTGCGCTCGCCGTTGATCTTATTCGGAAGCTAATCTCTTTCGATGGATGGATGGAGGCTTCAGGGTCGGTCCCGAGGACGTAGCACTGAACTCATTCCGTTGACTTTCATAGTAAGGCCACTGAGCAGTACGCCTTCCTTATTCTTCTCATCGTACGAGACTCATTATGTTGTTCAACCATACCATTGTCTTTGCCACCGTAGAAGGTTGACGTAGACTCTACCCATCATTCTCGTTTGGAAGTTGTCAGTATCGCCATGTCCGCTCCATCCTACCCACCTGATAGTCGACATTGAAGTCAAGCCCCCTTTAGAAAAAGAGATGAGACACGATCAAACCATCATACTTCAAATCTAAAGACTAAAAAACGACTTTTTAAGAACTGCCCCTGTAGGACGATCTGCTGAACTCCCATTAGACACGTCAGAGTTAGAGCCCCCCTCCTTTTCTCCCCCTATCTCTCCATGGGCTTCAAGGTAACACGGAGGAGACCGTATCCAGGGAATCAAGCTTTCTGAGACTTCCTTAAACTTCCGTTCACCCTGGCGCCTCCATCGAGTAATTATATCTAGAATATCCTGCCGATTCTTACACCCCCGACATAGCGAGCGACGTCATAGCTACCTAGATCCAAGAGAATTCCGATCTAGGTGATGAAATGGTTTACGTCTGGAGAGCGTACATACTAGGTACCTCTACTCTAGTACCTAGATATTCACTAGGATCGCACAACTATGGCGTATAGAACAGCCAAGATACCAATAAGGCAGAGCGAGCGTTTCGCGTGATAAGGGGAAAATACATCCAGTAGGTGCAGACGAAGACAACGAGAACTCATTAATACAGTGCTTCCCCTCAAACCATCACGATGTGGACCTGATGAAGACCTTGCAAAGGGGGTCGATGACAACAATGTTGCGCGAAGGGATTAAAACCCATCCGAGATCGTCGTATATACACGAGAGACTATCCTTTGTCTACCACTGTCCCTCTACAGGCCTCCGAACCTCCATAGAACAATATCCTGAGAGAGAACCCATACGCAAACTCGACCCAGTTCCAAAACTTCCAAAAAGAACGTTTTCTACTGAGAATTTTGCTCGCCGATGGAGGTCAGTTACGGTGGTTTACAAGACAATGATTATTCTGGCACATGGGAGTATCTGGTTCTAGTCTCCTTACTGACCCGCAACTCCCTGAGGGACGTAACGGCGTTGACACCGTAGCTAAAACTATTAGGAAGGCTAATTTTCACACGCAGAACATGCAGACTACCTCCACGTATAGTTGAGATATGTACGATGCTACTATGGCAAGATAATAAATTACAGTGAGTATACCGTCTTGGAAGAGCTACCATGTGGCGTTAACTCTCAACCGAAGCACCGGATTTTCTTCCATTTCTCTGCCCCTTTTCTCAACCCATCTTGCTAACCACGACCTTGTTTCTCAATCTCTCCCTCCCCAGTACATGTCTTATGGATCGTCGTGGATAGAAGCAGGTCAAGGGCGAACTGGACATTGCATGTTCTGTCAGAATGGCTGCCAAAAAAAGGTGAGGTTGTCGTAGTATGCAGATGAAGGTGAAACCAACACGGAATCCGTGCTTCGTGTTGGTCCTCGCAAAGACCCCGGACGCAACACAAAGTCGTTCTTTAGCAGACAAGAGGCTCCTTCTGTAACTGCGCAGTTAATTATAGCAATTTGGATCTATCCCTTGCATGCTGCGTCCTGCAACTTCAACGTTTCGTCTGTTGCGATGCGCAAGTTGCCGATCAAACCCGGAAGCTGGTATTAGGGGTGCTCGTACGCTAATTTTAGCGGGAAGATCCAGGTTACTAAGCTGGAAAGTAAGCGGCTCGCTGTCGCCTTAGACTTCGAGATCTCGAATCTTGGAGGCTTGATGGACATGGCGCTAGCAGGCATCGATAGTAAGCGTGTATAGAGTAATGCGAGGAAACAAACAGAATCGAGCGAAAAGTTGATCATAGTCTAGCTCGATATGGTTCATGGATTGCATGGAAAGCGCATCTCAAAGTTAACATACGCTCCTTCGAAGCTACTTAACGCTTCTTGGTGCGCAGGACTACGCGACAATCTAGGATATTATAGCTCTATTGATGGGACCTACCCCCTTTTGTATTCGAGGATCTCTTTAATCCAGACTTGAATGCTCGTATATCATCCTGTAGGGTTAGGTGAATATTTAAAGCTTGCATTCTCTACATTTTGGGAGCGCGAGACCACCGTATGTGGGCTTGTAGGACTACACCAGTCCGTGCGTGACTCGCTCGCTATGCCAACTCAAACTTAGCCGCATCTTCATATTCCTGACAAACCTTAATATTATCAAGAACCGGAGATATCACGACGATCTTAGGACTATTCTCAGAAGCAAGGACAGGAAAATGCTCCTCTCTTCTTCTGGATGTGTTTGCCAGCAGACTTACCCCTATTCCTCAGGGGACTTACTTAGTGCATACAAACCGTTAGCTGCATCGATTCTTTCTCGGAAATGGCATGACATGTAAGCGCTCCTTCATATCTTCCAGCAATTGCATATGAAAATAATCACCTGAAAGTAGAAAGTATCGAGAAAGAGGCAACTACCACTTTAGGAATGACCGATATCTCCGGTGCGCCCCTGCGAGAATCTCTCAGGCCTCTCCGGACATTCCCGTTAGTGGCTTGGCCCGCCCAATCGTAGACTGTTCAACCTCCGAGCTCAGTCGCTTTCTCGCCGTGATGCTCCGGGGGCCGGGTGTCGTTGCTGTTGATTTAAAGTCAAAAGGAGCCGCATTTCATTTCTCCACACCTTCTCGTTCATTATCAGATGTTGTCGGCAGTCTTGAGCCTCAGGATGTTGTCGCAGGCGACTCCTTTCACCCGCCCACCGCTGGAAGCCGAGGGAGCCAGCTGTGGCCAGTCCCCAATCGGATCAGATGGATGACGTATGGACCTCGGATATAAGATAACGCACAAAGCTCTCCTTTGGCGTGCTCGTGCTTTTCGATTGCTTTATGCCTGGCTATTCGCGATTAGCCAATTGTGCACCCCACGTGTGTGCGTGCGCGCTTCCTCTTTTTGTGCAATGCGCTCATGCCCCGGACATGTGCGCTATGTCCGTGGCGACCGCTGTCACGCCCAATCAGCGAGGCATGGAGGGAGGGATACGCCACTACCTAGCAAGCCTGTGACCCCCCGGTCCAACACCATACTCCGTCAAGCCGGGATTGGATTCTCAGCCATCCCAGAGCGCGGATGCTGACTGCTGAAACCACACGCACTCTGCGGCACAAAGAATATTAAAACCATTACGGCAGGTCTTGGCGACTCACTACCAGAAACGCATACTGGGTCCGTGGCTGCTGGAGGGCGTCGCCTGCTATCGGTGTATACAAATGTGTGTGGGGGGACAATCGGGACAACCTTGACCACCTTGGCAAGTCCTGCCCTTCTTACCCTTCCAACCCTCCGTTGGGAGTTGCCATCGTCTATAAAGGACGCATCCCATTCTCTCGAAAGACTTTGTTCCTTCCCTATTGTTCTTCATCCTACAACGACCAACAGCTCTCAGACAAAGGTAGAAACTCTGTCGAGAACTACTTAAAGTTTGCCCACATCAAAGAAACTCTATCACCACCAACGAACTATATCTTTGCTTATACACCTTACGTGCCTCTGCACACGTACACATACACGACACATACTCAAAGATCAACTACTACTCTACTCTACGACCAAAATGTCTACCCCTCAGAACCTCGCTGAGAAGGTCCGCAACGAGCAGCCTCAGATGTTCCTATCTCTAGCTCCCACGACTTCCGCCTCCTACCCCACCGCTCAGAGTATCAAGCCCGCTCTTGGCCCCCGTCGCAGCTCCAGCCAGAGCAGCGCCAGCAGCACCTCGGGCAGCCTGCGCTTCCTGAAGCTCGGCCCTGTTCACTGGGGCGAGCACCCTGACGAGCACAAGGAGGACTACCACGAGGTCGCGGTCGAGGAGTAAATCCTGGACGGCGGATTCCAACAACAACAACTTTCGTCTCATTTCCTCAATATGCAAGCAATAGAGAAAAGTTAAGGCAAATAGCGCTATTACGGCCGAACCTTACGACATGACCTAAAAGTGACGATCTACAATATTCATGCATCCAAATGCAAGCAGGTTACAGTTTTCGCTCTCGTTCTTTTGATTTCCGCGGCGTTTTGAAGGGACTAGGCAAGCCATAAAATGGTATGGGTCGGAATGGCTGGGATGGATGGGATATCTGAAGTACATTATTTCGTACATCATACTGTACACGCACCTTGATGGATGCAAATCTTGGGTTTCTTGGCGGCTATCTACGGGAGATTGACTCTTATCTGACCCAGGGTAGGGTGGAAAGAGGGCTATGGATCTATGTAGCAACCCCCGTTAGCTTCAATGGTATACTGTATTCCAAACTCGCAAATGGAACGGTTTGATCTACACATGTGGGAAGGGAGCCTATGTTCCACAGGCCCCCATGCTTATTGCGCGAATAAGTGAATAGTCTCTTGTCAGCACGCCAGTCAGCTATATGCACTAGAGCAGATCGAAGCATGGTCACATCACTCTTTGACGTGTACCAGCTTAGCTGCCTACAGAATAGCGGAATTTGGGGGACCGCATACAACATCCGCAAACAGTAAGAGTGAGCAGTGCGTGTGTGTGTTAATACCCCTTGTGCATTTCCCCATCGCGTATTTCGCTCTCAAAAGCCCGCAGCGCAACTCGTGATTGGTCAGAACTGACCTGGGCAGCCCGCACCTCCCTTGCCTTTCAACAGTCGCAGAGCTTCTAGACAGCTAAAGAACGAGAAGAGTGTGGATGGAATTACTTATGAATTACCTACATCATCGATCATTAGACATACGATGAACACACTCAAAGCCGGCGATGGCCGCTCCAGACTCCTATCAAGACAATATTCAAATTGGGCCAAGTCAATGTTCCGTACCAAGACGGTTGCGAGCAATGTTTATGGCTTGGCGGGGCAGCAAGCAGGCAGGGACAGCAATGTCATAGGTATTATTATTAGCTCTATAGCGGATACGGAGCTGACATTTTGCCAATCAATACCGTAGATAAAGGGACCCTTATCCGCTAGCACGGGATTGCCCCCCCGCTGATCAGATAAGTTGTAAGGGGGGGTTTCTAACCCCCCTTAAAAACCGACCGCTTGTCAAAAGTAGATTTAAACAACCAATCAAAGGTTAAGGCTTTATATAGAACTTATTAATTTTAATATAAATTTGATGTATTTTTTTTTTTTATATTTCTTTTTTTTACTTTTTTTTTTTTTATTTTTAATTAATTAAAACGTTATATTTTTTATTATTAATTAATTAAAATGTTATATTTTTATTAATATAATTTATTAATTTATTTATAATTAATTAATAATTAAAAATATTTTAAATATAATATGAAAAAATATAAAAATTTAAAAAATTATTATTAATTAAAATATTTTTAAATTTATTTTAATTAAATAAATTAAAAATATTTAATTATTTTATTAAAATTATATTATATAATAATATTTATTATAATATGAAAAAATTAAATTAATTAATTAAATTAAAAATTAAAATATATTAAATTTAATTTTATTTTATTATTAAATTTAAAATTTAATTATATAAATATTTTAAATTAATAATAATTATAAATTATTTAAAAAAAAATAAATTTTAACTTTTTTAATTTAAAATAAATTAATTAAAATATTTTTATTAATTTTATTAAATTTAATTAAAGTTAAAAAAATAATATTAATAATAATTAATGTTTTTTTTAATTATTTTAAGTTAAAAAAAATTTAATAAATTAATTAATTAAATCGTTAAAATTTTAACGAAATGAAAATTTTTAAAAAATATAAATTAAATAAATTTATTATTAATTAATTAAAGAAAAAGAAAAAATTTTTATTAAAATAATAAATTATATATATAAATTTTTATTTTAAAATATATTTTAATTAATAAAAAAAAGTTAAATTTATTTATTATTTTTAAAAATTTAAATATTTAAATTTAATAATTTAAAAAAAAATTAATTTTTTTAAATAATTAATATTTTATAATTTCCGAAAATAATTAAATTAATGATAAAATTATTATATAATGGTTAAAAAAAATATTTATATTTAATTTAAAATTAAATAATTTAATTAAAAAAAAGTTATTAATTTTAAATAAATATAAAAATTATTAATTAAAAAAATTTATATAAATTTATTTTAAAGTTAAAATTTATTTATTTTTTTTATTATTTTATATTATTTATATTTTTTAATTATTTAATATAAATATTTTTAATTAATTAAAACGTTTTTATTAAATTTTTTTATAAAATAAATTAATTAATATTTATTATTTTATTTTAATTAAAAAAATTAAATTTTTATATTTTTATTATTAAATAAAATAATTAATTATAATTTTTATAAATATAAATAAAATATAAGTTAATATAAATTTTAAATTAATAAATTAAGAAAAAATTTTTTAATTTTATTTTATTTTAAAAATTTTTAATTTAATTTATTAATTAATTTATTTTTAAATATTTTAATTAAAATTTAATCTTTTAATTAAATTATTATTTTATAAAAGTTATAAAATTTAATATAAATTATATAAAAACATTTTAAATTTAAATTTAATAAATTAATTAAAAAATTTTTTTTTTAAAAAATAAAAAAAAATATTAATATATTTATAATTTAATTAATTATAATTTAAATTAAATATAATAATTTAAAATAATTAATAATTTAATTAAAATTTATAAAATAAATTAAAGTTAATTTAAATTTAAATTATATTTTTATT